>CM022952.1:47499815-47716406 GCA_012931725.1 Litsea cubeba
TCTGGTGTCATTGTGTGGTTTGACTTGTTTTGTTGTTGAATTGGACCTGTTTTTAGAGATCACTGATTCACCCCCCCCCCCTCTCAGTGATCGCGGTATCCAACAATTGGTATCAGAGCGAGGTTCCCTTGATCAGTTTAATACGCTAAGGGTGATCTCTTGTCAAATCACATGGCAGTCAATACAGGGAATATGAAAGCACCTCTGTTTGATGGTTCTAATTACTCCTTTTGGAAGATTAGGATGCAAGCCTTCATCAAATCTCTTGGCTATGATGTTTGGGAGGCTGTCAGAGCCGGTTATAATGCTGCCACCGTACCCAATGATACAGCATCGAAGAAGTTGGCAGACAACGACTCCAAGGCGCAGAATGCACTCTTTAGTGGCCTTGTGGACAGCGAGCTTGTCAAAGTAATTGCATGCAAAACAGCCAAGGAAATTTGGGACAAGTTGCAAAGCATACATGAAGGTGATGAGAAGATTAAAGAAGCCAAATTGCAAACCCATCGCTCTCAATTTGAATCTCTTCGCATGGTGGAAAGCGAGAATGTTGACTCGTATATGCAACGAGTGAATGAAGTCACGAATGACATTCGTGGACTAGGGGAGGAGATTAAAGAGCCGGTCATCGTCAAAAAGGTTCTAAGATCTCTTCTTCCCCGGTTTGATTCAAAAGTCTCAGCCATTGAAGAAGCCAAAGATCTGAATGCATTTTCCATGGATGAATTACATGGTTCTCTAACTGCCTATGAGATGCGCATAGGAAAGACGTCTTCATCTGATAAAGAAGCGGCCTTCAAAGTTCAGAAAAAGGCAAAAGAGACTGCTGGTCATGATATTGATTCTGATGATGATGAGCTTGAGGCTCAATTTGTTAGAAAGTTGAAGAAAGGAAGCATTGGCAAGTACAAAGGGAAGCTACCCTTTAAATGCTTCAATTGTGGAGGTATTGGTCACTTTGCTGCGAAGTGTCCGCTAAAAGAAGACAATGAAAGTGACTCTTATGCTGAAAAGAGTAAAGGAAAGAGAAATTTCAGAAAAAGGGGCAAAGCTAAAAACTTTCTATGTCAACAAGATGACAGCACGTCTGAAACTTCAGACGATGATGAATCAACCGAAGCTCTCTTCATGGTCACTGTTGAAGAAGAAGAAGAGCTAGATCCGGAAGAGGATGAGGAGGCTGAAGTCAATCTTGAAGAGGAACTCATAGCCGCACTTGAGGAGCTTAGCATGGAACGCAAATCAAGTAAGAAAAATCTGAAACTTCTCCATGAATCTGAAAGTTCCATTATTGCTTTGAAAACTCAAGTAGAAGAATATAAAAGAATGGTAGAAGTCCTTGAAAACCAAATAAGTATCAAAAAGGAAGAGGCTATGAAACTTGAAACTGAGATCGCTAGAGCAAAGGCTGAAAATTTGGAAAATAGCAAGAAACTCAAAGCGCTCCAAGCGATTGAAGGGACTATGAAACTCAATGAACTACTGAAAGTTCAAAGACCAGCCCACTTCAGATTTGGTCTAGGATTTGAGAAAGGAGAATCCTCTAAGATTGCACCTCCTGAAAAGAAAAAGTTTGTGAAGCAAGTCACTGCACCCTCTAACTCCATGAAGCCCACTCAACCTAGAAAGGAGTCCATTCCTGTTAGAAAGGTAATGAAGACTAACCAGCCACAAAGAAGATACAAATTCTATGGTTATTGCTTTCATTGTAATATGTTTGGACATAAAAGAGCTGATTGCAAATTCTATGTAAGAAACAGTCCATTTGTGACTAGGAATCCTTTTTCAATCCTAAGTAGCCACAAAATTGAGTGCTATATGTGTCATAATTATGGACACTTGGCTAGGGATTGTAGGTTGCCTATAGCTAACCAATTTCAGGTTGAAAAGAAACCCAAGTTAGTTAAGGCATGGAGGGCAAAGAAAAGTGCAGAAAGTCTCAAAGAATCTCTCATTGTGCAAACGGCATTCAATGCACAAAAGAAGACAGCACCATGGGTCCTTGATAGTGGTTGTTCAAGCCATATGACTGGTGATAAAGAGAAATTCATCAAATTACAGCACTATGAAGGTGGTTCAGTGAAGTTTGGCAACAATGATGGTGCCAAAATCTGCGGAAAAGGTGTTATTCAGCTTATGGCAAACAAGATCAGATCTGAAGAAGTCTTATATGTGTCTGGATTGAGACACAACCTGCTTAGTGTGAGCCAGATCTGTGACAAGGGTCATGAAGTTATCTTCACAAAGAATGGGTTTGCCATCAAGAAGAGTAGCAACGGGGAAAACAGTGGCAACTGGATCAAGAACTGCTGGAAATCTCTATACACTGTCAGATGGAGCTGAAAAGACCTGCTTGATGAGTCGGACAGAGGAAAGTTGGTTGTGGCACAAACGCCTTGGGCATCTAAGCTTTGACAACATGTCAAAGATTTGCAATTCAAAGGCTGTGAGAGGCATGTCTAAAGTTGAAAAGCCTTCCAATCCCATTTGCGACTCTTGCCAAAAGGGAAAGCAAACGAGGGTTATGTTCAAGTCAAAGGAGCATCATTCCAAGAAACCTCTTGAGCTAGTGCACACTGATCTCTGTGGATCGATGCGAACTCAAAGCACCAATGGAGATAAGTATTTCATGTTATGCATTGATGATTATACTCGTATGACATGGGTATTGTTTCTTAAGCATAAGCATCAAGCACTTGATCGTTTTAAAGTGTTTAAAGCACAGGTTGAAAATCAATTGGAAAAACGTATCAAGATTTTAAGGTCTGATCGTGGAGGCGAGTTCACATCTGAAGAGTTCACTAAATATTGTGAACATCATGGCATTCAAAGACAGTACTCAGCCCCTAGAACTCCACAGCAAAATGGAGTTGTGGAACGGAAGAATCGCACCGTACAAGAGATGGCTCGTACGATGCTAAGTGAAAGCAAGATGGCTGACAAGTATTGGAAAGAGGCAATTCATACGGCTGTATACATTCAAAATCGATGCTTGATCAGGCCACATGAAGTCAAAACTCCCTATGAGCTATGGTTTGGAAGAAAAGCAACAATCAAGCACTTCAGAGTCTTCGGCAGCAAGTGTTACATCAAGCGGCTCGAACAAAATCCGGGCAAATTTGAAGAAAGAGCTGATGAAGGTATATTTCTGGGTTACTCCTCTACTAGCAAGGCATATAGGTGTCTTAACAAAAGAACCAGAAAAATCATAGAAAGTGCTGATGTTAGAATTGATGAAAACTATGAAGCAAAGAGTGGAACTCATAATGACAGTCCAGTTTATGAGGACTCGAGTGAGATTGATGATGAGATGGCTGAATCTAATGATTCTGAGAAATCAAAAGATGACTCAGAAGATACTTCACCTAAGAAGCACAGCACTTGGGTAGAGCAACACCCTAAGGATCAAATCATTGGAGATCCTAAGGCAGGCGTTCAAACTAGACAAAGTGTAGTTAGTAATTACTCACTTGTGTCCACCATTGAACCCAAGACTGTGGCTGAAGCCAGTCTCGATGATAGTTGGTTAAAATCTATGCATGAGGAGTTGGAGCAAATTGAGAAGAACTCCACATGGGAACTTGTTCCTAGACCTACTGATAAGAATGTTATTGGTACTAAATGGGTCTTTCGGAATAAGCTGAATGAAGATGGTCAAGTCATTAGAAACAAAGCAAGGTTGGTTTGTAAAGGCTATGCTCAAGTTGAAGGCATAGATTTTGAAGAGACCTTTGCACCGGTGGCTCGTCTGGAAGCTATTTGAATGTTTCTTGCATTGGCAGCATACAAAACCTTCAAGGTATTTCAGATGGACGTAAAGTCAGCTTTCTTGAATGGTTTACTTGAAGAAGAAGTCTACATTGAGCAACCTGATGGTTTTCTCATCAGCAAAAATTCAGATCTAGTATGCAAGTTGAAAAAGGCTCTTTATGGACTGAAACAAGCGCCAAGGGCGTGGTATGCAAGGCTGGACCTATATCTCCGCAAGATCGGTTTTGGAAAAGGACTTGTTGATAGCAATCTATATGTCAAAACTGAGTTAAGCAAACAGCTGGTTGTCATTGTTTATGTTGATGACATAATCTTTGGTGGCAATGATGAGGAGATGTGCAGGAATTTTGTAGAAGAGATGAAGAAAGAATTTGAGATGTCAATGCTTGGAGAACTAAAGTTCTTTCTTGGTTTACAAGTTCAGCAGCTGAAACATGGCATCTTCATATCACAATTGAAGTACATTAAGGAAATGCTGAAACGGTTCAATATGGAAGACAGCAAGCCAGTGAGCACACCAATGACAACGAACACGAAGCTTAGCAAAGATGATAAGGCCTCGTCCGTTGATCATACCACCTATCGCTCTATGATAGGAAGCTTGCTCTACTTGACTGCAACAAGACCAGATCTTCTACAAGCAGTATGTATGGTTGCACGTTTTCAAGCAGCACCAACTGAAACGCACCTTACAGCAGTGAAAAGAATCTTTCGATATCTGAAAGGTACTATGGAGCTTGGTATCTGGTATCCCAAAGGAAAATCCTTCACTCTAGTTGCATATTCTGATGCCGATTGGGCTGGATGCGTAGATGATCGCAAGAGTACTAGCGGCGGCGCATTTTATCTTGGAGAAAGATTAGTTGCTTGGCATAGTAAGAAGCAAGACTCAGTATCCCTTTCGACAGCGGAAGCGGAATATATTGCAGCGGCAACTTGTTGTACGCAAGTGTTATGGATGCGGCAAATGCTCTCTGATCTAGGAGTTCCTACAACGGATCCTACGCCGATCCTATGTGACAACACGAGTGCAATTCATATATCTAAGAATCCTGTTCAGCACTCTAGAACGAAGCATGTAGCAATTCGTTATCATTTTCTTAAAGATAAAGTTGCTGATGGAGAGGTCAAGTTGGAGTATGTTCCAACAACTGAGCAAGTGGCTGATATTTTCACGAAACCTCTGCCAAAGGAAGTCTTCGAGTATCTCCGGAAAAAGTTAGGAGTTACTCACTCTCCTAAACCGTAGGAGTTGTGCTTGAAAGGGGGAGCAATGCATTCATTGAATATCCTATTCGCTCCTCGGTTTGGTCCCTTTGGACTTGTTGTCAAAGGGGGAGAGATGTTATGCTATGATAGCAAGGAGAGATGTTATGCTATGAAAGCTAGGGGAGATTGTGACAGTGCATGGTTGATATTTCCGAATTTCAGAATTGGTTCCAAGTGAGTATTGAAAAGAACTTGGAAGAGCTGCAAGCTGGAGTTGAAAGTGTTGAAGTTCCAATAGTGTTGCCAACAATTCCAAAGGGGGAGATTGTTGGAATTTGAGATGACTTGAGTAGTTTTTTATGAATTGAAGAAGTTAGCATCTCAAGTATTGATTTGAGTTGGAATTCTTGTCAACACATTGTCACAAACTTGATGATAATAGGCTAATGTTGATAGAGCTGAAAAGAAGAAACAGAATTGAAACAGTCAGGAATTCAGAATTCCTGAAGCAGAGCACGCGGTCGACCAGGCTCTTTATGCGGTCGACCGAGCAAGAAGAAACCTGCAGAAAACAGAAAAAGGCACCTCTCAGTTATTTTCGTGACACAGTGTGTCTTCGGTCGACCGGGACATCAGGATGTCGACCGAGCTCGAAATTGTCTGTTTTCCAGTCAGTGTATGATGTCGACCGAGCACAGTATGATGTCGACCGAGCACGGGAACCAGAGTTGCGCAGAATTAGAAGTTTTGCACGAAAATTCAGCACAGTTATCTATTTCGTTTGGGAATCTTTCTAAACGAATTGTAGCCCGTTTTGAATACAATTAAGGGTTATTAAAACCTATATAAAGGCATGCTTGGGTCGTTCATAAATACATCAGAAGAGACACCAGAAGAGAAGAGTTTTAGAGAGAAAATTGAGAGAGTTCTTGAGAGAAAGAAGAGCTGGTGCTGTGTTGCTGTGTTGCTGCATTATCAGACGTTTTCTACAGCAATTGTGGACGGGATTATGCTCTAGAAGATGGTGATTCGTCCATGAGTTAAGTGTCTCTCTGTTTATGCTTTAATTTCAATTTGTAAGGGATTGAGAGAGAGAGAATTGTAGAGGGGAAGGGCTGTAGACAGAGTTGATCTTATATTCTGTTTTTACATCAAGTTGGTGCTTGGTGTTTGGGGTTTGGTGATCCTATCTGTGGGTGCAGATAAATTGTAAAGGGAGTCGGTGCTTCCTAGATAGTTGGTGCTATCTGAAACTCAAGGGAGTCGGTGCTTCCTAGATAGTTGGTGCTATCTGAAACTAAGGGTTGGTGCTCTTTGTCGTTGGTGCGACTAAATAAGATTCAGATCTGTCCCGGATTGGTGTTCGGACAGTCTTTGAACCGTGGACGTAGCCTTTCGGTGAAACCACGTTAAATCTGGTGTCATTGTGTGGTTTGACTTGTTTTGTTGTTGAATTGGACCTGTTTTTAGAGATCACTGATTCACCCCCCCCTCTCAGTGATCGCGGTATCCAACAGTAACTCCTCCCATTATGCAGCTTAATGACAATAAAAGCCCATAAACCCTCCTAAATGGCTACCAAAAAGCCTATAAATAGGAGAGCACTCCAAGAAGAAAGGACAGCACAGACAGCAGAGAAAACACACAACAGACTGCAGAAAATCCGGAAACTCAGACAGAAAAAGGCATCAAAGAGAGAAAACTCTACGGAAATCCTACACCGACCACCGCTACAAGGTGACAAAAGTCCCTTAGGGGGTACCCCCCCCCCCCCCCCCCGCCCAAGATCCTTGCCTTCTCCTTCTGCCTCCAATGGCTTAGACGTGGCTTTTCAGCTCGTCTACTTAGTTTTTTATTGGACATGGGACCTCCTTGTGGTCTTTGTCCTCTAAAAAGCCTGAGGTTATAGCCAAGCCAAGCGAATCAATAGAATCCTCTCTTCTCATCTGCATGGATGATGGCGAAGTCCACATATGGCTTGCGACCGTCAATCTGAACGGGTCCCCCACAATCTCCTGAGAAGTTAGATCCTCCTTTTCTTGCTTCTCATTGTAGTTTGTATTTTTTCAAAACAGAAAAAAATCACAACTCTTGTCTTTCATTATTGATAAGGATTGTAAATCGGCTATAAATGCCAAAAAAATCGCCTTTCACAGCAAATCAAGAAAATGTCTCTTTTCTTAAATATATGTGCAATGGAAAACTTGAAAGAAGTTGATTTCCTTTTTACTTGCGAAGGTTGATCTCCGGATCACCACTTGCAATTCCAAGTAAAATAGAAAATCTGGCACACCCACATAAAAAAATGTCGATGCACGCCTCTGCCCCCCGGTTACGAAAGGGTCAGAACCAAACGGACTCCCACGTCCGCCGAACTCGGTTGAACCGAGCGGAAGCACTGTTCCATCACTCACAGTCCTCTGAAAACAAAAAAGAAGGCCTGGAGACACTGATCTTCATTGGTCCTTGACGCCGGGAGCTCTACAATACCCTTCGGTCAGTTAGACCAAAATTTGCAAACAAGCTCCCGGATCGCCGCAGGTGCTTGGACCGCCACAGAACCCCGCGGGACCCTATGGTTATTCAGACCAAGTCCGTAACCAACTCCTAGTCGCATCGACAAGAGTTGACGTCCATACAGTCGCATAGGCAGGAGTTGATTGAAGACCTGCGTTCAGAGAACGTGCGGTCCATGGCGACCAGATTCAGAGAGCGCTCGGACCACGACAATTGGATACAACCTCTCCCGGAGGGAGTTGTTTTCAACCGCAAAGGATTCACTCAGAACAGGGGTTTCTAAAGGACTCCTGAGGAATGAAACCACCAAAGTATCTGGCGGCGGCAA
Source organism: Litsea cubeba (assembly GCA_012931725.1). NCBI lineage: Eukaryota > Viridiplantae > Streptophyta > Magnoliopsida > Laurales > Lauraceae > Litsea > Litsea cubeba. The sequence continues at coordinate 47,507,641 of CM022952.1, forward strand.
GCGGATCTCCATGACTGTGAGGAACGAAAGGGGCCACTGATCTGGGTTTTTCTTCTCTGGCTAACTCATCTCCCTTACCTAAGGCACTGGTGAACGCGAATCAGAAGAAGAGCCTCTATTTATAGGAGGAGGGAGGCTCAGGTTTCAAGGACTTATTTATGAGGTGTGGCCTTCCACGCCTCGCATATAAAGCATGACACCTCTGAATTGACCGGCCGATCGGATGGTGACAGGTGGAGCCATCTGCTTATTTTCAGCATCGATCAGGCTGCTGTATTAGTACCATTTATGGGCGTCAGAATGTGGGACACCAAAACGGACAACAATGAAAATCACCAGGTATTCTCATCCCAACTCAGACAATCCTCCTACCACAAGCCACCAATTTAGCCGAGCTCAAACACAGCAAAAACAGACAAGAACAAAAACAACAGAAAGAAGAACAAGTGTGGAAGGAATAAAGATCCCAATTTCATTAAGTTGATCTTGGTATACAAGGTGAAAGGTTACAATTCGAAAGCAGGAAATACAATCAGAGAGTATTCAAAAAACTACAGGGAAAGACTTCGGCGGGCGCCATCCCCGGAGACTAGAGCAGCATCCTCACTGTTTCTCCAAAAGGCCGGTCGTCTCAGCACCGGGCGCAACCATTTCTGGGGCGTCTACAGGAGGGAGAGATGGAGCACCGCCCACAAGAGGGAGAGATGGAGCACCATCCAAAAGGGAGTCAGCGAAGGCGCTTCGACCCGGGGACTCTCAGGCAGGGGGGCAGGACTCGATTCTGATTCCGGGCCTGAATACTTCGGGAGGTTCTGATAGACCGGATGATCTTCAGGAACCCCCACCTCTTTCAATGCGGCCCGGCATCCCTCCTCAAACAGAAGGGAGCTTATCTCCCCCACCTGTCTTTCATAGTCCTTCGTGGCCCGATCCACTCCCTTCCGGAAGGCAGCGTGGACTTCAGCCCACAGCGAAAACTTGAGGTCGGCATTCTCTTTCAGTGACTGCTCCAGCTCGGCCTTCTATTTTGCCAATTCGGCTGATGATTCAGTCCGTTGTTTCTCCAGCTCCGACACCCTCCTTGTCTTCAATCGGATCTCCCCTTTCTACTCATGGGTCTTGGCCGTTAGGTCAGTTAGGCTGGCCAATGCCACCTCCATCTTTGCATTCAGCTCGGCGTTACTCCTCGTCAGACCACCCAGCCTACTTTGGCAATCCGCCAATTCCTTCCTAAGCCTCTCCCTCTCGGATTCCAGTTGAGCAACTCTGGAAACGCTCTTATCACTCCTCTCCACGACCAGTTGGAGCCTCTGTACATTCTGCAAAAAAGAGCCATCAGATGCAAGTAGCCAAAGCAGAATTTTTATCAAAGTTGACTGAAGAGTTACTCACTATGAGAGCGGCCTGAATCGTCGAAGCTAGTAGACACTCATTGTCGTACTTTGCGTGCTACTCCATATCGCGTGGGAGGGCGCAGGCCTTGGCAAGCACCCCAATGACTGAAGAGTTCTACCCGATCCATCACGTTCAGGGGCCTCCCGGGCTGAGTCTCCAGCTTCGGCCTCCACGGTGCCAGCACAACGGGATGAGACCCCGAGGCCGATCCGGAGCCTTGCCCTGAAGGTCCACTGATTTCGCGTCCCATCTCAGGAGGAGTCCTTTCCACTGGCGCATTCTTTTCGGGAGGAGCCTTCCCTCCCGGGACGCGCACAAGCCCTTTGTCCTTTTGGGCCTTCTAAGCCTCCGGGTCTCTTTCCCCCACCTTGGACCTCTTTCTCGACGGGGATCCATCTCTCAGACTGTCGGGAGAGCGTTGTCGGGTTCCGGTACCCGGGGCAATGATAAGGGCGGAAGAGACCGCGGCTCCGCCTGGGCCTGTGGCTGCGCGGATACTAGTAGAAGAAGGCGCTGCCGATGAAGAAGACCAGCTCTTGAACCTAGGGGTCAGGTCTTTGGTTTTCAAGGTAGATCTCCTTCCATCCTCTCTCCTTGATCAGAGGAATAAGCCTCTACGGGCTCCATCAAGCTTACCGACCCCAAACTAGCGGAAGTGGATGCCTCGGTACTAGATGTGATTCGGCTAGCAACTGGATCAGTCAGTGGAATACCCCCGAGCACGGCCAATGTGACGGAAGGAACGCCAGTCTGCGGCTCGCCCCCTGCGCTGTCTCGACCCTTTTGTAATGACCACGGTACCTCGGCGTGTAGCTCAATAGCTTCCAGGCCGCCCTGTTCTCATACCCAGCGTACTTTTCGACCTTTTTATGGTCAGCTATGTTCTTCTTCCAGCCGTCGCGCACCGCTCGACGTTGCCTCTCTCGCAGTTCTGCACAATAAGACAAGACATCAGTTTGGCAATTCAAAGGGTGAATAAAATGAGCAAAATGGAGGGACGATGTTTACTTGGGACGACCCCGAGGTGGCGCGGGACCATGTTCGTTCTGTCCTCATCGGCGCTGAACTCCTAGTCCCCCGAGACGCAGAAAAGGTCATCCTCGCCGTTCTTATTTGAATCTTCCAAAGCCAAGATGAAACCCTTCCAGAGCTGTTTCACCCGGAGGTAGTAGTTGCCTCCCCTGGCCTTACAAATGTCGTATGCATCCTCGATGTCATGGACACCGAGGTTGATCCCTAAGACCTTGTTTAATCTCGTCGTGCCCATGACGACCTTGTAGCCATTGGGCATCAGCTAACAGGGGGCGAGAGACCAAGCACTAAGGTAGTCCCCACCCTCGATTACAGAAATCAAGGGAAACGGCATCCAGCCGCCGGACCAGCAGTGCAGGGCATAGTCGGAAGGAGTCGTCGGCCTGAGGCGGACCTCCTCCGGGATATTATGTCCCCCTGAACCTAGCTGTACCCTCAGGGGTCTCTAACTAAAACTTGTCCCCAGCCATTTCTACGACTCAAGGTGGAAGAAAAGTGGACGAGAAGAATTCCTAAGGGGGAAAAACCCTAAAAGAACCCAGACTTAGGAGAACTTACAGATGGGCGAATCAGAGCTGAAGATCTATCTGGGTACGCAATCGTCCTCGCCTGAAGATCTCCGGAGAAGTCTTACTAGAAGAAAGTTGAGAAGTGGAAATGAAGAAGATAAAGAAAGTAAGGGAGAAGAAGACACCCCTATTTATAAAAGGAAGAAGGCCTCCCTTGGGCGCCATTATGAAATTCGAAATGGCCACGTTGCGAATCGCGCCTGTCCCATCAGTTTGACGGCGCAGTTAGTCATACGGTGACACGTATCACTTCCGGCCCGTTCCCTATAAAGAGCAAGGCGTGGTATTGATTACCTCGAAGAGTCGGAACGGCGCTGGATAAATGATCAAACATTTCCCATCAGGCTCTGTAGCTTCCAACCTCAAAAGGCTAGAGACCCTAAGAAGTCATAAGCTGGGGGGCAATTGTGTGGGGAGGTTTTTAAGGTATCAGGATTACACTAACTTCGACAATAAACTGTTGTTTAAGCGCACCCACGTGCCGTCCAAACACACCTCGGCAATAGGGTCAGAGCCTTGGCCGAAGCCAGCCTGACTTCGGCTACCCAGGCTGACCTCGGCTACACAAGCTGACCTCGGCTGTCCGCCCGACCCCGGCTGAGGGAGTCACGTCACCAGTCAAGATAAATACCATGGTCGCCCCCTACTTCCGCCACATCATCGGACACGTGGCTGAGTACAGGCACGTGCCAATGGGACAGATGGGCCATCCCAACCGTCCACAATCTTCGCCAGATCGCTGACAAGGCGGTATCCAACGGCTGTAGCCAAATCAGGGCAGAACCCGAGGAAGGATCCGATGGGACCTCAACCGCCAAAGACTTGAGACACGATCGGGCCCAACATGACATGCATTTAATGAGATGTGGGCTGATCGGATTGGCAATAAATACATTGTGGGCTATGATGAATCCTCATTTATTACTTTGTGGGCTAATGAGATCATTCCTATCAAATCTAGGGGCCCACTCCAAGATGTCAGGAAAAATCCTCTATAAATACGAAGAAGTTCCAAGACAAAGGTATGCATACACATCCCTCTTGAGTCGTTACTCTATCTCTCTTCTCCTTCGACCTTTATTCTAACTTAGGCATCGGATAGCCCCGCGCTGCCCACAGCCAGGGTCCTCTGACCGTTTGTTTCTCCCCTTTCAGGCTTTAAGGCAGCTGATCTTCATCATATATTTGGATAAGTCCTACCATGCATCCTATAATCTTATGAGTTATAATTTTTGTACTTACAGTTACGATTATCGAATCGGGACCATAAGTACTAATTTTTAGAAAGACCTTTTCTTACCAGAAGTAGAAGAGAAGCTGGATTCGCCAAAGTCCTGCTTCCTTTTAGACTTGAGCAACCGATAACAGGCTCCTCCTACAATATTCTCTTTTCTTATTTATTTCTATTTCCATTCTCATCTTTCTCTTTTACGTCCCGAAACTCTTCATATTTGAATCATTAAGGAAGAAAGAATAGATTTCAAGATCATGAAGCGGAGAAGAATCCAGGATTTCAATGACCCAGATGAGAAGAAAACCAACAAGTGATCTACTTCTTTTGGAAGATAATGATGAGAAGAAAGCCAACATGAAAGTGAGTGAACTATTTTTTTTGGAAGATAATGTTTCATTCAATTACTTCTCTTTCCTGTGATTTTTTTTTGTTGATTGAAGGTTCCATCTTCTTCTTAGGACAACAAGAAGATGTTCCATCAATGCAGGACTTCCGTCAAAGGAGAAGTGTTGGGATGTCCCAATTGTGCCAAGAAACGATTCTGCAAGAGATGCATTGCTAAATGGTGAATTGAATATTACCTGTGTGTGGGACATCCCTAAAGGCACTAAGATTACATTAGCCCCGGTAACGATCACCGGCTAATTATGCCTCAGGCTCGACAACGCATGTTCAGGCCGTAATGCTAAGGCGCCAGCCGATACCGACCCTGGTCACGTCTAGCTTCGGCAGTCCACTCCAACCTCGGTCAAGCATCTCGGTCCGTACCAGCATGCTAGTACGAGTCGGGCGCTAATTGCCAAAGCACCACCAGAAGACCAGCCACGTCACGAAATGCATGATGAGACATGGGCACGTGCAGACGATACTGAGAAGACATCTCAATCGCCCAGAATCCCTGGCAGATCTACATCCAGCGGCTACGTCTCCATCAGGGCAAGGCTCCAGGCGACGACCCGATGGGACTACCGCCGAAAGGCCCAGACAAGGTGAGGCCCGATTGGACCCTCATTTAATACATTATGGGCCGATTGGATTTCCATTTAATGAAAGGCGGATCCAATCCCGTCATCAATTAATGAATGGCGGGCGGAAAGGACTTTCATTTAAGAGAATGTGGGCTGACGTGATCCTGTCGCCCAAGTACAAGACAAATCGGCAAACCCCACCGACCTCTACCACGAGGCTTCTTCTATAAATAGAGAAGCCCTCTCAAGCCCCAGGTATCGGACACATTACTCTTGAGCCTTCACTCTGTCTCTCTTCTTCCTCCACCCTACTGTTGAGTTCCTTGAACTAACTTAGCCATCGGAGGGCCTTGCGCTGCCTACTGCCAGGGTCTCTGACAATTGTCTTCTTCTTATTCTCTCCCTTTCAAGTTCCAGGCAGGCATACTAATCTTATCAGGGAGCCTCCGAGAGATCCCAGACCTTCACTAATCAAGTCCTTGATTTTTAGTCACTCACAACCTGTTTTTCTATTTTCTCGTTAAGTTGTTGAAGTTTAATTTCTGTTTTTACTGGTTTATGTATGGGTATTGGAATTGCAGGTATCCTACGATGACAGAGGATGATATTGCAGAGGCTTGCCCTGTTTGCCATGGGTATTACAACTGCAAGTTATGTTTGCTTAGGAGTGTGGGAGACAAGGTTTGGATTGGATTCTTGCCCCCCCCCCACCCCCTCACTCTTTTTATTTTTCTGTTTCTAATGTTGAAAATGAAACATTTATTAGGATAGCCATGTGTGATGTGATTTCTTGATCAAGAAGGAAAAATCACCTGCATGCATCAAGCTCAGGGCAACAAAATTTTCTCAAAGTCCAAAAGGGCCCTAGCCTAGATTTTTAAATGAGGCAACCCACAAATTAGCTAAGATAGTGTCATATTCCAGATCCGAGAATCCCCTGATTAGGGTAGTTGCCAAGGTGTGACATGCGTACTCTTGTGAACTTATATCTGTTCCGGACCAAGTCCGAATTCACAAAGGAGAAAATCCCACATTTCACATGTGAGGATTGTGTATTGTAACCTGTCAATGAATATTTAATTGCAGAAGCATATACAGTATCAATATCAAAGCTTGAGCGGTCCATTAAATTCCCATAATTCAACTTACAAAATCATTAATCAAGACTAATAATATAAATCCCTTAATGCATTGTACAAAAGTACTCTAATGATAGAAACTACTAGATGCTTTATCTTAAATGGAAACATGATTCTAATGCGAATGCAATCATAACAAAACACATGCAAACCATAATCCAGTGTAAGATGAAATATTTAATCCCAAACCATGTTTACCACTCGTGTACGTTCTCCGATAGATAAGCTAATCAATAACCTCACTAATCGAATCTCTAATCTAGAGAGCTATCATTAAGTCTTTTCGGTAGCCTGAATTCCTATGACACCATGAATACGACGATTCAACAATATATATGAGCAATTAAGATTCAACACAGGTTATATCGAATTCGAATTAATGACAGAATATTAAAAAAATGTCAAATAATCGTCAACTAGGCACATTGTGCATTATGAATAAATCAAGCTTTATCGAATCATGAATTAAATACTTACTTTACGAATTGGCTACTACATATTGCTCATCCTCTCCGATAGAGAGTGAATCTAGTTGGGATGTCACCAATGACCCGGCCAAAGGTTCCCCTAGCTACCCGGTTATGGAGTTTTGGTGCTCCAGACGACATACTGCAGTAGTCTCAAATAACTGAACCAAGTTGTATCCCTGTCGGGTATCACAAGGTCAAAGCTAAGTAGTGTCGAACCATTCGAATCAAATAATAATAAACTGGAGTAAAAATTTACGAATCGAATCCACTTATTTTCATTTCATAGTCTTGAATCATTTCTAATTGAATCGAATCACGTACTTACTCCATTCGAATAACACATCAATGAATGATAACATTTACAAGACAATTGTACTATAATTTGTGGAATAATACGAATAATGTAATAAAATATTTATTTGAACATTTAAGGGAAATAATGAATTAATCTCAATATGCAAATGTAAATAAATTAATGGAATTAAGAATATTTACTAGCCAATCCTAATCTAGTTACGCGCCGTCTCTAACTGTCCATTTCAATGTAGTTTTAGGTAATTTGATGTACGTGCTACAATTTGTTGATGTCACTATGAGTGTGCGCGTGATACACCGAAAGCCCTAAACCAACACCCATACTGAAGTGCTCGACGAACAGATAGGCACATGAGATGATCTCAGCTAGCCCAAGATTTCTCATGTGTATGATTTCCATCGGACCGAGTTAATCGGTTATGGGTTCCATGTCTAGGGACCTACAAGGTCAATCCTTTCACAACCTAAGAATCTTATTGGCTTAGTATTTGTGTCACAATCATCCTCAGGGATTGATTATGATCCATGGGTTCTAATCTAGGAGATTGTGGGGGACTCGTTCAGATTAACGGTCGCAAGCCATATGTAGACTTCGCCATCATCCATGCAGATGAGAACAGAGGATGCTCTTGATTCGCTTGGCTTGGCTATAACCTCAGATTTTTAGAGGACAAAGACCAAAAGGAGGTCCTATGTCCAATAAAAAGCTAAGTAGACGGGTTGAAAAGCCACATCTAAGCCATTAGAGGTAGAAGGAGAAGGCAAGGACCTTGGGGGGGGGAGGGGGTACCCCCCAAGGGACTTTTGTTACCTTGTAACGGTGGTCAGTGCAGAACTTTCGCAGAGTTTTCTCTCTTTTTCTTTCTCTCAGATTTTATGTCTGTATTCTTCTGGATTTCGAATGCTCATTCTTCTTCGAAAGCTCTCCTATTTATAGGCTCTTGGTAGCCATTTAGGAGGGTTTATGGGATTTAATCACATTTAAGCTGCATTGAGGGAGGAGTTACAAGGTTTAATTCCTTTATTTCGTAACTCCTAGACCTTGGCTTCTGATTGGCCGGTGGAGATTAAGGGCATTTAATCACCTTTAATCACTATGATGGGAGGAGTTTCTTGTTTTAAATGTCATGAATCTCTTGACTTGTAACTCCCGAATGCTTGCTTTCGATTGGGTCATCCAAAAAATGAATTAATGACTGCAATAAAGCTAGCCGATTAATTACATTAAGTGGTCGCCGAGCAGCTGAAGAGTCGCGGGCCGTGCCGCATCTTTTGGAGTTCTTTTGGCGATGATCATCAATGGATCCACATGCTGATCAACATCAGATGACCATGTAACTTTAGACATTGATAGCTAACAGCAGGCCGGTGACATCTGTCCTGTCGATTTCTCGATCGATCGACTAGAAAGTGCACGGTTTGGTCGACCAGTTGGTGATCAATGTTGATTTTGATACTCTTGAAGATGGTTGTAGCGTAGAGCTACCGATTTTCCGTCAGAAGCTAAAACTGGGTCAAATGATGTTGGAATGACCTGAAATTTGAGGTGAAGCCTCTTGAGCAATAAATAAGACCAACCATTGGCTTTTCTTTGAGTTTTGAGACTGTATGGGGTCTTGTCGCTAGTAGACTTTATTTTGTCGCGAGGAAGATATCGCGCCTTGATGTGCGGCCAGCCGATGTCCGATTGACTTGAAATTTGACAGGGAACCTATTGGAGTCATGTTGAGATGATCCACAGGCTCTGTCTTAGAAACCATGGTCAGGGGGAGCTTCGCCGCCGAGAGGCCTGATTTGGCTTCTGAGAGTCAAAGTATGGTCAAATGTTGTTGAAATGACCCGAAACTTGACGTGTAGCCCTTTGTAAGCATCTTGAAGCCGCCCATGTACTCTGTTTGATGAGTAATGGCCTCGGTGGCTCTGGCCGCCGAGAGGCTTGATTTAGCTATTCGAGGGTTGACGTAGGGTCAAACATTGTCAGTTTGACTCGAAACTATACGTGGAGCCTTTTGGATGTATTTTGGGACTATCCATGGCTCTGATCGAAGATTTGGTGTCTTCGATGCTGTCGCAGCCAGGAGCTCTTGTTCAGCTATCGGAGAAGTGAAGTTAGGCCAAATGATTTTGAAATGGCCCGAAACTTCTTGTGTACTCCTCTTTTGGCTATTTTGAAGGATCTTGCGGTTTTTGTTTGATTCTGATAAGATTTGATTTTTTGAGAAGTAGCATCGCCCATTTGTGGTAGGCCGTGACTTCATGTAGCTTTCTTGATGTTGAAGAGGCAAAGTGACATTTTTAGTGTCAACATAAATTTGGAATGAACACTTCAAAACATTACAACATTCCAATGAGCACCTCTGTCAAGCCGAGTCTAGATCCTTCAGGCAAAGATTTTGATGAAAAGACTGTATCGTAGCATGATTGGCAGTTTATTGTTCTTAACTGTAAGCAGACCTGGCATTGCCTTTAGTGTATGTGTTTACGCCAGATACCAGTCAAGACCCAAAGAGTCACATGTTCATACTGTAAAGAGACTTATGAAATATGTGAGTGGCACCGCAGACTTTGGGATATGACTTTCAAGAGATACCAACATGAATTTAGTTGGTTATTTAGATGCTGCTTGGGCAGGATGCATTGATGACAAAAAAGCACATATGATGGATCTTTTTTTATTGGCAACAATCTAGTTGCATGGCACAGTAAGAAACAAACATCAACTCCACTCTTTACAGCTGAAGCAGAATACATAGCCACTGTAAGCTGTTGTACTAAATTACTGTGGATGAAGCAAATGCTTTCTGACTATGATATCGATAAGAAGAAAATGGTGGTTTATTGTGATAACAAGAGTGCAATTGACATATCAAAAATTCCAGTACAACACTCCATGACCAAGCATATAGATATTGGACACCACTTCATAAGTGACTTGGTTGAAGATAAAATCCTTTGCTTGGAGCATATTGCTACGAAGAACCAATTAGCGGACATCTTCACTAAACCCTTGGATCCCTAGAGGTTTTCGAAGAGAATCAAACCTAGTGGGATCCAAGGGTGTTAGGAAAAAAGTCCAACACAATACTTGTCAGGCCAATAGTGACAAGTTGTTGACAAGCCTCATAAAAACTAGATGGACAAAACGTCAACATGACAGCCAGCATTGCACGAGACAGAATGATGTCTCGCCATAGCAAGCTTGGACGGGAAAGGCTAGTCTGATCCGGACTCTATGAAAGAGTTTGAGAATGAGTGCTATTCTGAGGGGATTATGATTAGAAGACTTATGCACGAACTTAGGCCATTTATTAGTTGTTTCTCTCAACCCAAAGTGTGCACATAAGAAGTTAATTCTCTCTCTTGATCTGAGGTTAGAATACCATAAGAGAGATTTTCTTGTTTCTCTAGAGCTATTGAGAGATTGTTCTGAAGGGCTGCTCTAGAAGGATTTGTTGCTTCTACTCTCTTGTAGAAGATTGATCATCTTGGTAGACAAGGTGCGAGGAGATCAAGTAAGGAGAACGGTGCACGGTGGAAGTCGTGCTAGTGGATTCTGTGCAAGAACAACTACAGTCCTTAGGTCAAGGTACAGACTGAGGTAAAGGAGCCTGTGACTATATCTTGTAAACTGTTCATGAACTCTTGATTTCTGGTTCGTGGTTTTTCTCCCTGGAAAGGGTTTTCACGTAAAATTTATGTTTGCCTTCTTTTAGTGATTGCTTGGTAGATTTATTTGTTAGTTTTGTCTGATTGGTTTATTTTCGCTGCATTGATTGGTTAAATTAGAACTAGTAATTCATTCTAGTGGGTCCTAAAAAACCTTCAATTGGTATCAGAGCGGGTTACACTATTTTATTGTGTTGATCCAAATATTGAATGGATATATACCGCGAAGGACTTCGACCATTAAGCATCCTCTATTGGATGGTAGTAATTATGCTTATTGGAAAGCTAGGATGGTTGCCTTCTTAAAACCATAGATCTAAAAGTTTGGGAATCTGCTGTGAATGACTATTCCTTACCCACTATTACTGCTGATGGGGTAACTGGTCCCAAACTTGAAGATAAGTGGACTAAGGAAGAAGAGTTGGCTGCCACTTGTAACTCTAAAGCTTTGAATGCTATTTTTAATGGAGTTAATATGTTTGAGTTTCGTATAATTTCTACATGCACTACTGCAAAAGAAGCTTGGGATATTCTACAGACTGTGCATGAAGGGACTGACACTGTCAAATAGTCGAAACTTCAGAAATTATATACAGCTTTCGAAACCATCAGGATGGAAGATGATGAAACCTTTGATGAGTTCAATTCGAAGCTGAATGCAATTGTCAATGATACTTTTACCTTAGGGGAACCAATTCCTGAAAATAAATTGATAAAAAGATTTTGAGGTCTCTCCCAGAAAGGTTTGATGGAAAGGTTGTGGCCATAGAGGAAAATAAAAATCTGAATACGCTCAAAGTTGAGGAGCTGGTTGGCAACCTATAAACTTTTGAAGCAAACCTTGGGTCTAATGGGAAGACAAAATCTCAAGGTATTGCTTTGAAAGCATTCAAGGAATCATTCAAGAAAGCGTCCAATGAATCATTCAAGAAAGTTGCAAGTGATTCAGATTCAGATTCCGAGGAAATTGATCCCCAAGTTGCTGTACAGTTCATGAAGCAATTCAAGCTTTTTATAAAGGGGTAGAAAACCAATGAGGATCCCTAAAATCTCTGGAAAGAAGAAATCTTTTAAAAGGATTTAATATTTTGAGTGTCAAGGCTATGGACACATTGCTAATGACTGCAGAAAAAAAAATCTAAAAAGAAGGCTTTGAATACTACTTGGGAAGATGAAACTTCTGATGAGAATGATGAAAATCCTGAGTCTGAGACTCGCAAGGGGAAGTTTATTGCTTTTATGGAAACTTCTAGTTCTGTTGTTTCCCATGTTTCTTCCGAAGCTGAGACTGATCAAGATACTGAGTCAGAGGAAGTACCAGATTGGAAAGTTGAATATGAAACACTTTTCAAGAAAACCATGAAGATGGTTAAAGTGAATGAAAAAGTTGCTATTAATTGGCAAATGTCTGAAATGCAAAATAGCTCCTTGAAAGCTGAACTTACAGATTCTCTTGCAAAAGTACAAAAATTGGAGGATGAAAATAACAAGTTGGCTGACAAATTGACTGCAGATTCACAAAAGTGTAACTTACTTGATTCTGATATAAAGACTTTGAAAGCAAAGAATTCTGATCTGAATGGAAGACTCAAGATGGTTTTATCTGAGTTAGACACTGCTAAAGCTTCATTGAACATGATGAATACCGGGCTTAAAAAATTAGATGACATCTTGTGCAGTCAAAAGGCAAACATTGACAAGCATGGCATTGGCTACGCTAACGGAGCATTCACTTCAAATGCCAAAGGTAAAAATTATTTTGTTAAAAATTCAGCTGTTACTAATCCAGTTGTTAGTGTTGCAAAGAAAGCTCCATAGAAGCAGAATGTGTCATGTCCTGAACGAATTCCCACTTGTCATCATTGTGGTATTAAATGACACATTCGACCCCATTGCAATAAGCTACAAAGTTTACCGAATCAAAAGCAATGGAAAACACAGAAGGCTGAGCTGAATAAGAAGAATACCAAAGCTGTATGGTGTTGACACAAAAAAATGTGTGTCACTTTGCCTCTTCAACATTAAGAGAACAACATGAAGTCGCAGCCTACCACAAGCAGGCAATGCCATTTCAAAAATCAAATCTTGTCAGAATCAAACAAAAACTGCAAGATTCTTCAAGACAGCCAAAAAAGGAGTACACAAGAAGTTTCAGGCCATTTCAAAATCATTTGGCCTAACTTCGCTTCGATAGCTGAATAGGAGCTCTCAGCGGCGACAGCATTGGAGACATCAAGTCTTCGATCAGAGCCGATAGATAGTCTCAAAATACATCCAAAAGGCTCCACGTCAAATTCCGAGTCAAACCGACAACGTTTGACCCTCCGTCAACCCTCGAACAGCTAAATCAATCCTCTCGGCGGTGAGAACCACCGAGGCCATCACTCATCAAAAAGAGCACATGGATGGCTTCAAGATGCTTACAAAGAGCTACACGTCAAGTTTTAGGTCATTTCGACAACATTTGACCATACTTTGACTCTCGGAAGCCAAATCAGGCCTCTTGGCAACGAAGCCCCCCGGGACCATGGTTTCCAAGATAGAACCTGTGGATCATCTTAAAATAGCTCCAATAGGTTCCCTGTCAAATTTCAAGTCAATCGGACATCGGTTGACCGCACATCAAGCAGCGACATATTCCTCGCGACAAAATCAAGTCTACTGGCGACCGGACCCATACGGCTTCAAAACTCAAATAAAAGCCTATGGTTGGTCTTATTTATTGCTCAGGAGGCTTCACCTCAAATTTCAGGTCATTCCGACATCGTTTGACCCAGTTTTAACTTCTGACGGAAAATCGGTAGCTTTATGCGACAAAGTCTTTGACTTTTCCAGAAAATTGAAAACTTTGCACTCCAAAAAGCAAGGATTCTCATCAAGTTTTCTATAGAGAAATCAGGCCAACAAATGTGCAAAAATTTCAAAAAAAATACAGAAGAAAAAAGAATGAAAAATACCTCAAAACAACCGCAAAACGGGGACCAAAGGGGAAAATTCCCCCAGGGTCGCAGACCCCCGCGACCCTGGCCCAGGGTTGCCGGAGACCCTGTGCATGGTCACCGGCGACCATGGAACCCCAGATCGTCGGGTTCGCCCCAGAAGGCCCGTTTTTCGACATTTTTTTGCGATTCAAAGCTTCCAACTCCTGGGATTTTCCAAAATTTATACTTTTGAGGCACCAAATCCTTCGATATCCGTCAAAATCATGGGCAAATCATCAAGAGTATCAAAATCAACATTGATCACCAACCTGTCAACCAAAAAGTGTGTTTTCTACCCGATCGATCGAGAAATCGACAGGACAGATGGCACCGACCCGCTGTTGACAATCAATGCCTGAAGTTACGCGGTCATCCGATGTCGATCTACATGAAGATCCATCAATGATCATCGCCAGAAGAATCCCAAAAGACGCGGCACAGCCTGCGACTCTTCAACTGCTCGGCGACCACTTAATGCGATTAATTGACTAGCTTTATTGCAGTCATTAATTCATTTCTTTGAATGGCCCAATCAGAAGCAAGCATCCAGGAGTTACAAGTCAATTGATTTATGTCATTTAAACCATGAAACTCCTCCCATCATGGTGATTAAAGGCGACTAAATGCCCTCAATCTCCACCGGCCAATCAGAAGCCAAGAAAAAGGAGTTACAAAATAAAGAAATAAATCTTGTAACTCCTCCCTTTATGTAGCTTTATGACAATTAAAGCTCATAAATCCTCCTAAATGGCTACCAAAAAGCCTATAAATAGGAGAGCACTCCAAACCATTCCAGAGATCGAAAAACATTTCCACAGATCACAGATCAGAAAAAAGCACAGAAAATCCAGAGAAAGAAAGAGAGAAACTCTGCAAAAGTTTTGCACCGGCCACCACTACAAGGTGAAAAAAGTCCCTTGGGGGGCACCCCCCCCCCCCCCCAAAGGTCCTTGCCTTCTCCTTCTGCCTCTAATGGCTTAGACATGGCTTTTTAGCCCGTATACTTAGCTTTTTATTGGACATAGGACCTTCTCTTGGTCTTTGTCCTCTAAAAATTTGAGGTTATAGCCAAGCCAAGCGAACTAAGAGCATCCTCTGTTCTCATCTACATGGATGATGGCGAAGTCCACATATGGCTTGCGACCGTCAATCTGAACGAGTCCCCCACAATCTCCTGAGAAGTTAGATCCTCCTTTTCTTGCTTTTCATTGTATTTTGTGTTTTTTCAAAAGAGACAAAAATCACAACTCTTGTCTTTCATTATTGATAAGAATTGTAAATCGGCTATAAACGCCAAAATCGGCTATAAATGCCAAAAGAATTGCCTTTCACGGCAAATCAAGAAAATGTCTCTTTTCTTAAATATATGTGCAATGGAAAACTTGAAAGAAGTTGATTTCCTTTTTACTTACGAAGGTCGATCTCCGGATCACCACTTGCAATTCCAAGAAAAATAGAAAATCTGGCACACCCACACAAAAAAAATTATTGATACCCGTTCCCTGCCCCCCGGGCGCGAAAGGGTCGGACCAAACGGACTCCCACGTCCGCCGACCTCGGTAGCACCGAGCTGGAAGCGCGGTCCATCATCTGGGTCAAGAAAGAAGACCTACCTTCTGTGTTGGTACACACTTTGCTGAAATATTTAAATTTACAAGTGTGTGTGCCTAAGCTTCATCACCCCTGATCTGCAAGATCAAGCCCCCACCCCAGTGCTGATATGAAGATCATATTGAGGGGGAGCTACTACATTCAGATTGATGGAAACTGCATGATAATATTTGTTTATCAATTATGGACAAAAACAGGGGGAGAAGAATGAAGTTAGAGGGAGCTTTACAATCCAAGGCACTTCAAGATCTGGAAATTCAAGCAAAGGGAATACATGATCTGCAGAGCTGATTTTTTTTTGTTTTAAAATTCAATTTATTTTGGGTTTTTTTTTTTGGTAGATCAAATTGTATTTTTCTAGGGGATTTTGCCCAAGAATTGCCAAAAGCGGGAGATTGTTAGGGAAAAAGTCCAACACAGTACTTGTCAGGCCAATAGTGACAAGTTGTTGACAAGCCTCATAAAAACCGAATGGACAAAATGTCAACATGACAGCCAGCGTTGCACGAGACAGAATGATGTCTCGCTATAGCTAGACTCATGCTCGCTATAACGAGCTTGGACGGGAAAGGCTAGTCTGATCCGGACTCTATGAAAGAGTTTGAGAATGAGTGCTATTCTAAGGGGATTATGATTAGAAGACTTATGCACGAACTTAGGCCTATTTATTAGGTGTTTCTCTCAACCCAAAGTGTACACACAATAAGTTAATTCTCTCTCTTGATATGAGGTTAGAACCATAAGAGAGATTTTCTTGTTTCTCTAGAGACATTGAGAGATTGTTCTGAAGGGTTGCTCTAGAAGGTTTTGCTGCTTCCACTCTCTTGTAAAAGATTGATCATCTTGGTGGACAAGGTGCGAGGAGATCAAGTAACGAGAACGGTGCACGGTGGAAGTCGTGTTAGTGGATTCTGTGCAAGAACAACTACGGTCCTTAGGTTGAGGTACAGACTGAGGTAAAGGAGCCTGTGAGTATATCTTGTAAACTGTTTGTGAACTCTTGATTTCTGGTTCTTGGTGTTTTCTCCCTGGAAAGGGCTTCCACGCAAAATTTGTGTCTGCCTTCTTGTGGTGATTGCTTGGTATATTTATTTACTAGTTCTGTCTGATTGGTTTATTTCTGCTGCATTGATTGGTTAAATTAGAACTAGTAATTCATTCTAGTGGGTCCTAAAAAACCTTCAAAGGGTTTGGTAAGATGTCAGCTAATTGGTTCTCCATAGCAATATGCTCCAAGCAGAGGATTTTCTCTTCAACCAAGTCACTTATGAAGTGGTGGCTGATGTCTATATGCTTGGTCATGGAGTGCTGTACTGGATTTCTTAAAATGTCAATTGCACTCTTGTTATCACAATAAACCACCATTTTCTTCTGATCGATATCATAGTCAGAAAGCATTTGCTTCATCCATAGTAATTGAGTACAACAGCTTATAGCAGCTATGTATTCTGCTTTAGCCATGGAGAGTGAAGTTGATGTCTGTTTCTTACTGTGCCATGCAACTAGATTATTGCCAATAAAAAAAGATCCATCATATGTGCTTTTTCTGTCATCAACGTATCCTGCCCAATCATCATCTAAATAACCAACTAGATTCATGTTGGTATCTCTTCAAAGCCATATCCCAAAGTCTATGGTGCCACTCACATATTTCATAGTTCTCTTTAAAGTATGACCATGTGACTCGTTGGGTCTTGATTGGTATATGGCGCAAACACATACACTAAAGGCAATGCCATGATTGCTTGCAGTTAAGTACAATAAACTGCCAATCATGCTACGATACAGTCTTTTCACCAAAATCTTTGCCTGAAGGATCTAGACTCGGCTTGACAGAGGTGCTCATTGGAGTGTTGGAATGTTTTGAAGTGTTCATTCCAAATTTCTTCAAAAGATTACGGGCATACTTAGTTTGAGAGATAAATATCCCGTTCTCACATTATTTTATTTGAAGCCATAAGAAGAATGAGAGTTCTCCTACCATGCTCATTTCGAATTCCATTGACATGCAAGAAGCAAAAGACTTAGACATAGTCTCAGCTGTAGATCCAGACACGATATCATCTACATACACTTGAGCAATCAGAATTGTTGACACCAAAAATGTCACTTTGCCTCTTCAACCTCAAGAAAGCTATGTGAAGCCGCAGTCTACCATAAATAGGCAATGCTACTTCCAAAAAATTGAATCTTGTCAAAATTAAACAAAAACTGCAAGATCTTTTAAGACAGCCAAGAGAGGAGTACGCATGTAGTTTCAGGCCATTTCGTCGGCTGCGATGGCGTCGAAGACATCGAATCTTCGATTAGAGCCTGTGGATGGTCTCAAAATACCTCCAAAAGGCTCACGTCAAGTTCCGAGTCAAACCGACAATGTTTGACCCTGCATCAATGCTCAAACAACAGAATCAAGCCTCATGGTAGGGAGACCCACCGAGGCCATTACTCATCAGGCAGAGCACATGGGTGGTTTCAAAATGCTTACAAAGGGCTACACGTCAAGTTTCAGGTCATTTCGACAACATTGGACCAGACTTCGACGCTCGGAAGCCAAACCAGGCCTCTCGGGGGTGAAGCTCTCCGGGACCATGGTTTCTAAAATAGATCCAATGGATCCTCTTAGAATGACTCCAATAGGCTCCCTATCCAATTTCAAGTCAATCGGACATCGGTTGACCACACATCAAAGCGCGATATCTTCCTCACGATAAAATCAAATCTACTGGCGACAGGACCCCACACGGCTTCAAAACTCAAACAAAAACCTATGGTTGGTCTTATTAAATGCTCAAAATGCTTCACCTCAAATCTTTGGTCATTCCAACATCGTTTGTCCGAGTTTCAACTTCTGACGGAAAATCGGCAACTCTGCGCGACAAAGTCTTCGGCTTTCCCAGAAAATTAGAAACTTTGCACCCCAAAATGCAAGGATTCTCATCAAGTTTTTTATAGAGAAATCATGCCAATAAATGTACAAAAATGTCGGGAAAAATAACGAAGAAAGAAGAAGCAGAAAAAACCGTGGAACGGTCGAAGACTGACGACCGAAGTGGAAAAATCCCCCAAGGGTCGCCAGCCTGCGACCCTGGCTCAGGGTCGCCGGCGACCATAGAAATCCGGGTCGCCTGATTTCCACCAGAGAGGCATTTTTTGACCCCTTTTCGCGTTTCGAGATGTTCGGCCACTGTGGTTTTCCAAAATTCTGACTTTTGAGTCACTAAATTTGTCGATCTTTGTCAACATCACGGGTCTATCTTCGAGAGTATCAAATCAACATTGATCGTCAACCGGTCGACCAAAAAAGTGTGCTTTCTACCCGATCGATCGAGAAATCGACAGGACATATGGCACCGACCCGCTGTTAGCAATCAATGTCTGAAATTGCATGGTCATCCGATGTCGATCAGCATGAAGATCCATCGATGATCATTGCCAAAAGAATTTCAAAAGACGCGGCATGGCCTGCGACTCTTCAACTGCTCGACGACCACTTAATGCAGTTAATTGACTAGCTTTATTGCAGTCATTAATTCGTTATTTTGGACGGCCCAATCATAATCAATCATTTGGGAGTTACAACTCAAGGATTCATGGCACTTAAAGCCATGAAACTCCTCCCATCATAGTGATTAAAGGCAATTAAAAGCCTTAATTCTCCTCCAGCCAATCAGAAGCTAAGAAAAAGGAGTTACAAAATAAAGAAATAAATCTTGTAGCTCCTCCCATTATGTGGCCTTAAAGACCATAAACCCTCCTAAATGGCGACCAAAGGCCTATTAATAGGAGAGCATTGCAAAGAAATCCAGATCAGAAAATACCCGGAAAAAACCAAAGATCGAGATCCAGAAAAATCTAAGCATCGATCCCAAAACCCAAGAGAAAACTCTACTGAAGTTTTGCACCGCCCACTGCTACAAGGTGACAAAAGTCCTTTGGGGGGTAGCCCCCCCCCCCCCCCCCCCAAGGTCGTTGTCTTCTCATTCTGGTTCCAATGGTTTAGACATGGTTTTTCAGCCCGTCTACTTAGTTTTTTATTAGACATAGGACCTCCTCTTGGTCTTTGTCCTCTAAAAATCTGAGGTTGAAGCCGAGCCAAGTGAATCAAGAGCATCCTCTGTTCTCAACTTCATGGATGATGGCGAAGTCCACACATGGCTTGCGACCATCAATCTGAACGAGTCCCCCATAATATCTTGAGAAGTTAGGTCCTCCTTTTCTTGATTTTCATTGTAGTTTGTATTTTTCTAAAATAGACAAAAAAAATCACAACTCTTGTCTTTCACTATTGATAAGAATTGTAAGTCGGCTATAAATGCCAAAAATCGGCTATAAATGCCAAAAATTGCCTTTCATGGCAAAACAAATGAAATCGCCTTTCACGGCATTTCAAAAACATGTCTCTTTTCTTCAATATATGTGCAATGAAAACTTGAAAGAAGTTGATTTACTTTTTACCTGCGAAGGTCGAACTCCATATCACCACTTGCAATTCCAAGTAAAATAAAAAATCTGGCACACCCACCCAAAAAAAATATTGATGCTCGCTTTCGCCCTCCTGGCGCGAATGGGTTGGACCAAACGGACTCCCACTTTCGCTGACCTCTGCAGTGCCGAGAAAAACGCGTGTCCATCAAGCTGGCACACCCGGTGGGACTCATTCATTTGAGAACACGATGCTTAGAAATGAAATATTTTCATATCATATTTTTTCTCTATGCTTATACTTCTTTTCTAGATTCCTTGGCTACTTTCTAGTTTGTGGCCTGTGTTGGATTTCGCATCTAAAAAAAAGAACGAATTTTTTGGAAATTTCTAATTCTCTCTTTATGTTTATTTCCATTCTTTCTCTTCTAAAAAAAATCAGATTTCTCGTTTTGGATTCAATATTGCTTTGATCCTTTTCCTTTCGGGCACTGGCGCTCGCAGAAATGTTGAGCCTGTGTTTGGATCAGGAAATGGGCCATCGTTTCTCTTCGATGAGTCTGTTAGGGATCTAAAATAAAAAAAATAAAAAAAATCAGATTTCTCAATTTTGGATTCAAAATTGAGAAACTTTGATCCTTTTCTTTTCGGGCACTGGCGCTAGCAGAAATGTTGCATTCGTGTTTGGATCGGGGGTTGGGCCAACGTTTCTCTTCGATGAGTCTATTAGGGATCTAAAAAAATCATATTTCTCGTTTTGTATTCAAATTTGAGAAACTTTGATCCTTTTCCTTTCGGGCACTGGTGCTCGCAGAAATGTTGAGCCCGTGTTTGGATTGGGGATTGGGCCATCGTTTCTCTTCGATGAGTCTGTTAGGGATCTAAAAAAAAAACAAAACAGAAAAAATCAGAGTTTTCATTTTTGGATTCAAAATTAAAAAACTTTGATCCTTTTCCTTTCGGGCACTAGCGCTCGCAGAAATATTGAGCCCGTGTTTGGATCGAGGATTGGGCCATCGTTTCTCTTCGATGAGTCTGTTAGGGATCTAAAGAAACAAAACAAAACAAAAAAAAATAGATTTCTCATTTTTGGATTCAAAATTAAGAAACTTTGATCCTTTTCCTTTCAGGCACTGGCGCTCGCAGAAATGTTGAGCCCGTGTTTGGATCAGGGATTGGGCCATCGTTTCTCTTGATGAGTTCATTAAAGATCTTTTAAAAAAAAGACAAAGACCACTAAGGTTAAGCCAATTACGTTCTTTGACCAAGATTTATTCAAGAAAAGCCTTGTCCAGAGTGTGGAGATAGCTTGACTATTCTAGGCAAGGGTCCTCCAAACGGATTCATTAAGTAACCCTACCCTTACCTGGGGGCAATTCTATCAATTGAGGTTTCATAAGACCGGGTGAAGAGGCCTTTGTGCACTCTTCCATCTTTAAATCTTCAAAAAAAGAATTTCTTCAAAAAGAAATTTTGTCATCTTTGGGTTCAGATTTGGGAAATTGTGGTCTCTTCCCTTCTGGGCGCTGGTGCTCGCAGAAATGTTAAGCCCGCATTTAGATTGGAATACCATTTGCTCTCTTTGACAAATCCGATATTGACCTTTTAAAAAAAAACTCTTGTCATTTTGGATCCGGATTCGAGAAATTGTGGTTCCTTCCCTTCGTAGAAATGTTGAGCCCACATTCGGATTGGAATACCGTTTGCTCTCTTCGATGAATCCAATCTTGACCTTTCAAAAAAAAAGAGAATCCCACCTCATAGATGCGATCTCCAACATTTGTGCCTAGCGGTACTGGTACGCCCTTTTAGGGTCTACTATATTTGCGACCGGCACATTATAACTCTAACCTTATATTCGTCTTACCTCGAGCAAGCCCTGCTTCTTGATGAGTCGAATTTAGGTTTACAATTGCTTCTAACGGTCACTGGGATGCCCATTCTGGGCTCACCATACTTGCAATCAGAACAATTGTACCATCTATTGCTTTTTGCCTTCTTCATGCCACTTGGGTCAGTCCATGACCTTCGAGCGACTTGAAAAGACAAAACCATAGTTTTTTCCATTTATGATCATCATATTCTTGTGATTACTAATGAATGTGGTCTTGTTTCAGAAATTTTTTCGAAACTAACAATGGCAGCTTCTCTAACATTACCTTCGACGATAACAAGCACCAACTTATGCTTCAACAGAAGCAAAACATGCGCACTCATAAGCGCCCTGTCAGCTGCCGAAGTGTCACCCTTCTCGGCAACTCTTTGAACTCCGGGTCGACCTTGACTCCCCGAACTATCGTCTTTGGGACGCTGGGACCATTCCCACTTCCCGAAGAAGAAACTGTGCATGTCAAAAAGTAGATCACCTCTCAATGTGTCACTTCGATGACACCAAAGGCGAGCGCCAAGAAACCCGAAGCCTAGGCATCCCTGCAAAACCTCAACCCACAAACGACCAGGTCTATCCCAAGACTTGGTCCCCAAAACCTTCACTAAGAAAAATAAGGTCCCAATTATCCACAAAGCCAGCATACCTGGCTCCACTCAAGGAGAACCAGTTTTACTCTCTTGCCTACATGAAAGAGGAGAGACTCGTCTCCGACTTGACAAACAAGTCAACCCAGCATGAGCCGGTTTGCTCCAACGAGCCTAAAATCAAACATGCATCACTAGGCCTCTACAAGCACCTGCTAAAGCCTACAATCCTTCAGTTCGACCCTTCATCTCTATAGGGGCCGAACTCGAAAAGTTCAAAGCTTCACTACGACAGACAAAGGACCGGGTCCGGAACCTGTCCTTGCCAAGCTACAAAGAAGACAGGCTCGGCTGCTGCTCCCGAGGGAGCCCATCCTTCATTGTCAAAGCCCAGCCAGAGCTGACAGAAGCTTAAATTGCTTATCGTATACCCCGCCGCGTGTCGTATCGACAAAAAAGACTAGAGAAGCAGAGGACCCAGCATCCTACACTTCAAGTCTCTCACAAATGGGTCAAAAAAGAAAGACCCGACCAAGTTGCTGCTGTCCATATGGTTGGAAAAACTAGAAGACGCCAAAAGTCAGCAACCAAAAAAAAATGTCCGACCTCCAGTGACTCGTAGCATCTCTAGGACATGAAGGCATTCAGAAGAATCCCCTGCTCCTTCAAGCAAAGACAGCAGAGTGATCCTTTCTCAAGCTCTCCATCGAAAAGAATAAGCCCCGGCTCAATCATCAGGATTATTTTTTCGTTCGAATCCCGAGGGATGAACGTCATGGTTATAAATTCTGAGCCACCACCTCGCAATCCACCTCAAGATGATGCTCTCATACGCATCCAGCTGTTGGAACAAGGCCAGCAGAGGATTCAAACTCTAATGGACAACCTTCTCCTCGCCTTTCAAAATCAGGCAAACAATGAACCTCCTCCGAATCTTCAAGATGATGAGGTAAATGAAGAAAAAAATGAGTTACGCGCCTTTTCTAAAATGACGTGGACAGTATCCTCGCCAATGCAAAAGAAGAGGATATACTCAAGGAACATGGGATCAAGCCATGATATCTCTTATGGATGGACTCGGTCCCTTTTCCCACAAAATTCAAGCATCTTACTCTCCAAACATATACGGGGAATGGATCAGCCAGACAGCACGTCATCCACTTCAAAATCTTGACGGGAGTTATCGCGGATCAAGATGCACTCAAGATTCACCTCTTGTTGACACAAAAAATGTCACTTTGCTTCTTCAAGATCCAAAAAGCTACATGAAGTCGCAACCTGCCATAAATAGGCAATGTTACTTCCAAAAAATCAAATGTAGTCAGAATCAAACAAAAACTGCAAGATCCTTCAACACAGCCAAAAGAGGAGTACACAAGAAGTTTCGGGCCATTTCAAAATCATTTGGCCTAACTTCGCTTCTCCGGTAGCTGAGAAGGAGCTCCCGGCGGTGAAAGCATCGGAGACACCAAATCTTCGATCAAAGCCTGTGGATGGTATCAAAATACATCCAAAAGCCTCCACGTCAACTTCCAAGTCAAACCGACAACGTTTTACCCTCCATCAACCCTCAAACAGCTAAATCAAGCCTCTCAGCGGCGAGAACCACCGAGGCCATCACTCATCAAAAAGAGCACATGGACGGCTTTAAAATGCTTACAAAGGGCTACACGTCAAGTTTCAGGTCATTTCGACAACATTTGACCACACTTTGACGCTCGGAAGCCAAATCAGGCGTCTCGGCGGCGAAGCTCCCCGAGACCATGGTTTTCAAGACAGAGCCTATAGATCATCTTAAAATGACTCCAATAGGTTCCCTATCAAATTTCAAGTCAATCGGACATCGGTTGACCGCACATCAAGCCGCGATATCTTCATCGCGACAAAAATAATTCTACTGGAAATAGGACCCCAAACGGCTTCAAAACTCAAACAAAAGCCTATGGTTGTCTTATTTATTGCTCAGGAGGCTTCACCCCAAATTTCAGGTCATTCCGACATCGTTCGACCCAGTTTCAGCTTCTGACGGAAAATTGGCAGTCTGCGCGACAAAGTCTTCGGCTTTCTCGGAAAATTGGGAACTTTGCACTCCCAAATGCAAGGATTCTCATTAAGTTTTCTACAAGGAAATGAGGTCAATAAATGATCAAAATTTTCAAGAAAAATACAGAAGAAAAAAGAATAAAAAAACATCAAAAACGGCCGCAAAATGGGACAAAAAGGGGGAAATCCCCCCTAGGGTCGCAGACCCCTACGACCCTAGGCCATGGTCGCCTGCGACCATGGAGCCCAGATTCGCCGGGTTCACCCCGGAAAGCCCGTTTTTCATCGTTTTTCGGAATTCGAAGCGTCCGACTCCTGGGATTTTCCAAATTTCATAGTTTTGAGACACCAAATCCTTTGACATCTGTCAAAATCATGGGTCAATCAACTATAACTCCTCCCATTATATGGCTTAATGATGATTAAAGCCCATAAACTCTCCTAAATGGCTACCAAGAGCCTATAAATAGGAGAGTACTCCAAAGAAATCCAGATCGGAAAAAAAAAAGATCAGATACAGACATCACATCTCAGATCAGAAAAAAGCATAGAAAATCCGAGAGAAATAAGAAAGAAAACTCTGCTGAAGTTCTACACCGGCCACCGCTACAAGGTGACAAAAGTCCCTTGGGGGGTACCCCCCCCCCCCAAGGTCCTTGCCTTCTCCTTTTGCCTCCAACGACTTAGACATGGCTTTTCAGCCCTTCTACTTAGTTTTTTATTGGATATAGGACCTCCTCTTGGTCTCTGTCTTCTAAAAATCTGAGGTTATAGCCAAGCCAAGCGAATCAAGAGCATCCTCTGTTCTCATCTGCATGGATGACGGCGACATCTACATATGACTTGCGACCGTCAATCTGAACGAGTCCCCCACAATCTCCTGAGAAGTTAGATCCTCCTTTTCTTACTTTTCATTGTAGTTTGTATTTTTTCAAAAGAGACAAAAATCACAACTCTTGTCTTTCATTATTAATAAGAATTTTAAATCGGCTATAAACGCCAAAATCGGTTATAAATGCCAAAATCGGCTATAAATGCCAAAAAAATCACCTTCACGGCAAACCAAGAAAATGTCTCTTTTATTAAATATATGTGCAATGGAAAACTTGAAAGAAGTTGATTTCTTTTTTACTTGCAAAGGTCGATCTCCAGATCACCACTTGCAATGCCAAGTAAAATAGAAAATCTGGCACACCCACACAAAAAAATGTTGATGCCCTCTTTTGCCCCCCGGGCGCGAAAGGGTCGTACCCCACGGACTCCCACATCCGCCGACCTCAGTAGCACCGAGCCATGAATGCGCGGTCCATCACCTCTTTGCAAGTACCCTAAAAGGTACGGCCTTTGACTGGTACTCCACTTTGCCGGAGGATTCCATCCAAAACTGGGCCATGCTAGAGACACGCTTCCTGACTCACTTCAAAGGTGATGATCATCCCACTACTATGGCTCAGCTCTGTAGCCTAAAATGGGGGGATAATGAGTCAACATACGACTTCATTCACAAGTGGAAAGCAATGGCGTACAAATGCTCAGATGTACTGCCACAAGCGTCACTGGTCGACATCTGCTAAACAACATGAGAGATAAGATCCGCTCCATGATTATCGGCAACAAATCAAAGAACCTTGGAGAATTCCTAGAAGCTTCCATGGAGGCTGAAATGGTGATCGAAGACCTCAACAGTCAAAAATCATCAAGGAATGAACCAACCACCATTGGAACCTCTAAACCAAAGAAAAATGAGGTCCTCAATGTGTAAACCAAGTCAGTTCCTCAGCCACCAAAGAAAGCTGAAAACAAAGCTGCATGTAAGAAAACTGAACTCTCAGATGCCTTTAAATAGTGAGTACAAAAGAAATATCTATTTGATGAAGATGTTGATGAAATCTTCGGGGCTCTCGTGGAAAACGGCAAGCTCACCTTGCCTGAACCCAAAAAACCGAGAGATGTTGGCAAAACCAACGATCCTCGGTATTGTCCATACCACCAGATATCTTGCATCCTCTCAATCAATGCTTCGTTGAGAGATAGAAGATAAACAAGATGTGGAAAAATGGAGTCATCACCTTTGACAAAAACTATGGGTCTGCTCCGTCAACATGGTGTCATGTCGACAAACATCAAAATCACCAAAGAAGAAGATCACTACTTCCTTTAAAGTGATAAAAAGAATTCAAACGTCCGAAATGCTGGTTCCTTACCAGACACCAGACGGACAACCCATATGGGTATATCACGATCTCCTGGAAGATGAAAACTGGGAGGTTGTGAAAACAAAGACGACAACTTAACAACGAAGGCAGGCTAGGAAACATCTCCTCAAGCTCAAACGGCAAGAGAAAACCCAGCCAAAATAAGAAGTCCGTGAAAAGGCAGAGACCTCCTATACCGTTTCACTGAGGGCAACAGAAAAGTCCCTCCTAGAGACTTCAAAGGGGGTAAAAAAGTTCACTCTCAGTGATTTCATGCCACCTCAATTCAAAAAATAAGTCACGCAGGGGACATCATGCTCTTGTAATTCGGTAGTTGGATTCTCCTTAGATGGATACGAGTTCGATGACACCGACGAGTGGGAGGAATCCCTTGAAATAGGAGAATACATCTCTAATGAAGAATGGGTTCCTGAAATTCACCTTATGCCAGTAATCTAGTATAACCCCTTATAACCACAAGGATCCTGGTCTGACGATAAAGAATACCAAGAGGTTGTACAAGAAAATGTTGTTAACCCAGCTCCCATCATTGCTTCAGTGGAACCCAACCATGTTAAACCACAAAAAGCAGACGAAGAAGAAGATTTGGCTCCTATGCCTGATCTTGAAGAATATGCGAGGATCTTGTAGCGTCTTGCCCTAAAACAGGAGCAAGATCGGTCAACGAGCTTCTTCGCAATCCAGAGCCGGAAGTCCCTGAAGACCAACAGGTACCTCCTCCTTAAACTCCTGAAAATGGGGAAAATTACTGGATTGATGATCCTCTTACATCCGAGGATGAGTCTGATTCCCAAGAGTCCATTCTAGTAGCGTCTCCTGTCAGAGCTGCCTGCAATGTAATAATTCGGGATTATAGCTCCTCAGAAACCTCGTCTGGTGAGATCACTTACACGCCGACAACGCCTAGCACCATATCTTCTAGAGCTACCTCGTCTCACGTGACTTTCACTAAAACGACACCCTCTC
Source organism: Litsea cubeba (assembly GCA_012931725.1). NCBI lineage: Eukaryota > Viridiplantae > Streptophyta > Magnoliopsida > Laurales > Lauraceae > Litsea > Litsea cubeba. The sequence goes on from CM022952.1 coordinate 47,535,143, forward strand.
AGGTTTCTTCTCCTGAGACTATGACTTCAGAACTCACACTCTTCCCTGCTGATCATCATGAAGAAACCCCAGTTATTGATGCTTGGGACTATGAATTAGTCAACAAAGAAGAAAAGTTGCTGGATGTTGTTCAGGAGTTGATCTCGAAAAATGCTCCAGCAACACAATCATGGAGGATGGCAACTCCGCTGAAGATACATCCCCAGTAAATGAAAAACGACAACCTCTTGATCTCGAAGACAATCTTCCAAACGAAAACCCTTCTAAAGAAGCTCTCGAAGTTGGTAGAGGCACCTGCTTTGGCCGGGACTACCACAAAAATTGCAACCAATCTTCTTTTACTTATGTAAATCCTTCGGGAAACGATGTTGTAAGTGCCCCCAGTGGCAACAATAATGAACATGCAGGCCCCAAGGAGGCTTTCAAGTATGACTTGATCGAGCACTTCAAACACATACCTGCACGACTGTACATCCTAGATTTGTTACTTATGTCTCCACATACTCGTGATAATCTCATATTAGAATTACAAAAACTGAATGAGGATGTCGACAAACATGCCCCGCAAGTCCTACAAATTGAAATGGACTACCGGGTCAAAAACTCAAAAACCTCCCCAATAGGAGAAAAGAAGAAAATTGAGGCATCTTGCATTGAATGCCTCTCGGTTCAAAAAGCAGCAAGTGCAACCATCGCCTTTACTAAGGAATACCTCCTACTTGGCGAAACAAGGCACAACCGACCCCTGTACTTCACAGGATACATCAAGGAAATGCCTATGCACGAAGTTCATATCGTCGCAGGTTCTGCACTCAACCTCATCTCCACTTCGACTCTCGAAGAGTTGGGCATCCCACCCAACAAGCTGAGCCACACATCTGTATCTATCTTTGGATACGATGGGAGTACTTAAAGGCCTATCGGCAAAATCAGGTTCAAGTTGCAAATCGGTGATCTTATCTCCGAGGTCAATGTATATGCAATAAAGACCCCTTCATGCTACAACATCCTTCTCGGACGCCCCTGGATACATGAGAATGGTGTTGTCCCTTCAACTCTACATCAATGCATCAAGTTCGTTGGCGATGGCCGCATGATACATCGAGTGTTTGTGGACAGAAACCCTTCAAAGGTAAAGAAGTCCACTTCACAGACTCCCAGATGTATGAAGGTGAAAAAGAAGAAGAGGAGAAAGAAATAGCACCCTTTGCCGAAAATCTCCAGAAAGATAAAGGCAAAGCTCCTTAACAATCACCGATAGAAAACAAAACCTCTGGTAAATCCGAAGAGAGTAGTTAATCTCCCTTTATCATCTCCCTCAAACCTTCAAAGCCTTTGGTCATCACAATTAAAGTAAAGAAGGCAAAGTAAAAGCCTAGGGGCAAAGTTGCCGCCTCTTTCGTGTCTATCATGCAAGACACGTATTCGGATTCAGTGCCAGATGATGACACATTGTCAAGCTAAGCAGACACTCATCAAGTTCAACCTACTCTTACTCCAATAGAAACACCTTCTGACGTAGAAGATCCTACGTATGCTTCCTTCATTGTTCCGGCAACTTCAACAAAGGAAAGGTCGATCTTCTTCCATTGATCGGATGCTTCTTCATCAAACTCCATGCTTGAACCTTTCCAAAATGAAGGTATGCCTAAACTCTCTCTATATAGTCATGTGGCACAAGCTATTATGAAGAAAATTGGCTATGACGCTCAAAATCCAGTCGGTTTGGGAGAAGGCCACGGTATTCTCACGCCATTGGGGCCCGCCTTGACCAAGAGTCAACTGGAAGATTGGAGACTCTACAGTCATGTAGAAAAGTCTTCACACGGGTTAGTGATGGACCGCGCTCCCGGATGCCCGGGGCTCCTACCGAGGTCGGCGGACGTGGGAGTCCGTTTGGTTCCGACCCTTTCGTAACCGGGGGGCAAAGGGGGGCGTGCATCAACATTTCTTTTTTTGTGGGTGTGCCAGATTTTCTATTTTTACTTGGAATTGCAAGTGGTGATCCGGAGATCAACCTTCGCAAGTAAAAAGGAAATCAACTTCTTTCAAGTTTTCCATTGCACATATATTTAAGAAAAGAGACATTTTTCTTAGTTTGTCGTGAAAGGTGATTTTTTGGCATTTATAGCCGATTTTGGCGTTTATAGCCGATTTTTGGCGTTTATAGCCGATTTTTGGCGTTTATAGCCGATTTTGGCGTTTATAGCCGATTTACAATCCTTATCAACAATGAAAGACAAGAATTGTGATTTTTGTCTCTTTTGAAAAAATACAAACTACAATGAAAAGCAAGAAAATGAGGATCTAACTTCTCAGGAGATTGTGGGAGACTCATTTAGATTGACGGTCGCAAGCCATATGTGGGCTTCGCCATCATCCATGCAGATGAGAACAGACGATGCTATTGATTCGCTTGGCTTGGCTATAACCTCGGGTTTTTAGAGGACAAAGACCAAAAGGAGGTCCTATATCCAATAAAAAGCCGAGTAGACGGGCTGAAAAGCCATATCTAAGCCATTGGAGGCAGGAGGAGAAGGCAAGGACCTTGGGGGGGGGGTACCCCCCAAGGGACTTTTGTCACCTTGTAGCGGTGGCCGGTGTAGAACTTCCGCAGAGTTTTCTCTCTTTTCCTTCTCTGAATTTCTGTGCTGTCTGTGTCTGTGATTTTCTCCGATTTTTCTGATCTTTGTTGATGTCTTTTCTTCTTGGAGAGCCCTCCTATTTATAGGCTTTTAGGTAGCCTTTTAGGTGGGTTTATGGGCTTTTATTGTCATTAAGCCGCATAATGGGAGGAGTTACAAAATTGAATTGTTTATTTTGTAACTCCTTTTTCTTGGCTTCTGATTGGCCGGAGGAGATTGACGGCATTTAATCGCCTTTAATCGCCATGATGGGAGGAGTTTCATGGGTCAAATGCCATGAATCTCTTGACTTGTAACTCCCGAATGCTTGCTTCTGATTGGGCCGTCCAAAGAAATGGATTAATGACTGTAATAAAGTTAGTCAATTAATCGCATTAAGTGGTCGCCGAGCAGCTGAAGAGTCGCGGGCCGTGCCACGTCTTTTGGAATTCTTCTGTCGATGATCATCGATGGATCTTCATGTAGATCGACATCAGATGACCATGTAATTTCAGGTGTTTGTTGCCAACAGCAGGTCGGTGCCATCTGTCCTGTCGATTTCTCGATCGGTCGGGTAGAAAGCACACTTTTTTGGTTGACCGGGTGGCGATCAATACTGTCTTCGATACTCTTGATGATTTACCCGTGTTTTGGACGGATGTCAGAGGACTTGGTGTCTCAAAAGCATGAATTTTGGAAAGTACCAGAGGCTGGGCTCCTCGAATCGCGAAAAAACGGCGAAAACCGGGGTTTCCGGGGCTTTCCCGGCGACCCCGGGTTCCAAGGTCGCCGGCGACCCTGGCCCAGGGTCGCAGGGGCCTGCGACCCTGGGGGGGTTTTCCCCCTTTCGTGTCCCGTTTTGCGTCCGTTTTTGCTGTTTTTTTATTCTTTTTTCTTCTGTACTTTTCCTTGACATTTTGATCATTTATTGGCCTGATTTCTTTGTAGGAAACCTGATGAGAATCCTTGCATTTTATTTTGCAAAGTTTCCAATTTCCTGAGAAAGCCGAAGACTTTGTCGCGCAGAGCTGCCGATTTTCCGTCAGAAGCTGAAACTGGGTCAAACGATGTCGGAATGACCTGAAATTTGGTGTGAAGCCTCCTGAGCAATAAATAAGACCAACCATAGGCTTTTGTTTGAGTTTTTGTAGCCGTTTGGGGTCCTATCACCTGTAGACTTGCTTTTTGTCGCGATGAAGATGTCGCGGTTTGATGTGCGGTCAACCGATGTCCGATTGACTTGAAATTTGACAGGGAACCTATTGGAGTCATTTTAAGATGATCCATAGGTTCTGTCTTGGAAACCATGGTCCCGGAGAGCTTTTGTCGCCGAGAGCTCCTTTTCGGCTGTCGGAGAAGCGAAGTTAGGCCAAATGATTTTGAAATGGCCCGAAACTTCTTGTGTACTCCTCTTTTGGCTGTCTGGAAGAATCTTGCAGTTTTTGTTTGATTCTGACAATATTTGATTTTTGGAAGCAGCATTGCCAATTTATGGCAGGTTGCGACTTCATGTAGCTCTTTGGATTTTGATGAGGCAAAGTGACATTTTTGATGTCAACAAATGCCCCCTCGAGGTACAGCGACGAGTTACTTAACTTTTGTAGTCGATGTGCCTCGAAGAGATTTTTGAAGGAGAGCCTGTGACTTGACCAAGAGTCTTTGAGCAGTCTTTCTTTTTGGTATTTGTAGCCTTTTGAGCTTCCAGGGGAATTTTATGGTAGTGAAAGGGATCACGTACCATCTCGAGGCAAAGTTATGAAGATGACATCAGGGATGTGGATTTGGGTTTTGACCTTGTGACCTAACAGGCTATATGTGGCAGGTTAGGGGGTCGGGTTTGGTTTTGATCGTGTGACCCAACAAGCTGTATGCGGAATGTTGGGGGATCAATTTTGGTTTTGATCTTGTGACCTAACAGGCTGTATTTGGCAAGTTAGGGGATCAGGTTTTGGTTTTTGGTTTTGGTCTTGTGACCTAACAGGCTATATGTGGCAAGTTAGGGGACCAGGATTTGGTTTGATTTTTATGGAATGTCAATTTCAAGATTTTGGCTCAATTTGGTAAATGAGGCTGGATGGTTTGATTTTTGGAAGCTCATGGGGCTTGGAATTCTCTTTGTATGGTTGAATCAACTCAAAAGAGGCATGAAACCATTTTTGTATGCTCTTGGTAAGAGGGATTTCTCTTTGACTAAAAGCCCAAATTTTTTTTTTTTTTTTTTTTTTTAGTGCCTAGGTGGTCAAACCTGGATCATATGGGCTAACCCTTGGGACCTTAAGCTTTTGAAATGGCTTAGATCTCATATGGTATCATTTTTGTAAAGAATATCCAAAAATATCTCATTTGGATAGAGAATATCCAAGAATATCTTTACTTGGAGAGAATCTCTCATTATCCCTTTATTTTGGGATAGAATATCTCAAGATATCTTTCATTTGGGAAAGAATCCGTCATAGATTATATCTTTTAGGAGAAAATCTCTCATTGATTTCTTTTTGGGAGAGAATCCCTCAAGATATCTTTCTTTTGGGAAAGAATCTTTCTAATTTCTTTCTTTTGGTAAGGTTACTAATTAGTAACACTTACCTCTTTCTTCTTTCCTTCTTTGGTTTGCTCTCCTCTATAAAAGCAAGGAGAAGGTTGGATCTCTTGCTCTTATTACTTTCTTTTGCAATAATCTCAAGAGGGCTTCAAGACCAAGAGCTTTTCTTCTTCAAGATCTTCAAGACTTTTCTTCTTCTTCTCCATCAATGGCTTCAAGTAAGTTCTCCTTTTTTTTTTCAAGAAAACTCCATTGTAGGAAAAAAATAAAGTTCTTTCTCTTTTTTTTTTTGTTTCTTTCTTTTTCTTTTCTTCTTCTTTTTTTTTCTTTTTCTTTTCCACGTGTTTTCCCCTTTTTTTTTTTACACGTGTTTTTTTTTTTTCTTTTCTTTCTTTTTTTTTTTTTGTGTGTGGGCCGTACGGATCTGGCCGTACGGCCACGTGGCCTGTGGGCCAGCCCTCTTCTTTTTTTTTTTTTTTCTTCTCTTTTTTTTTCTTTCCCTCCCTTTTTTTTGAGAGAGTTTTTTTTTTTGTTTTCTTTCCCCTCTTTTTTTTAGAGAAAGTTTCTTTTTTTTTTTTGGCACATCATGATAATGCATTTTTTTTTTTGCAAACCTAGATGTTCATGCATGCATTCAATTTGTAAATTAAATTTGTAGCATGATGTGATAGCATACCTGAAAGTTTTCGCAAATTTGGGAATTTGGAGCTCGCAGTGATGTTGAGCCCTTCCTGATTTTGCGGAGACTTTGAGGTTTCGAAAGTTTGGAGTTTCGGAGCTCGCAGCGATGTTGAGCCCATCTTCAAGCTTTCTATTTCTTTCGGGATAGTTCCTTTTCTTCGGAATTGCCCCGTCATCATGTCAAAATTTCGCCAGATTTTTTTTAGCGAGATTCTGTCATTTTGATGTTTGATCTTTTTCTTTTCCATCCTTTTCAGGTGGTTCCTCCAGAGCGAACAAGGGTAAAGAGCCTGCTACAAGCGTACCTCGTCGATCTTCTAGATCTTCTAGTCCGGCCGTTCAGCAGGCTTTTGAGAAGGTCCAGTATGTTGAGAGAAATCTGGATGAGTGCGACTCCCTCAACAGAGATGAGATGAGGCAGCGACTGATCACTCTCAAGGGAGAGGAATTCTATAAGATCATGGTAAGCAGTCGTCCATGGGTGATGGAAGATCAGAGCGTTTTGCCCAAGCCTACCTTCTTCTTTGGCGATGCAGTCCCTGATGACATGACATACCAGAGGAGATGTTTTCAGTTTTCTTTCACAGCAGATGGTGAGAAGAAGACTGTTGCTACCCGGTCGACGTTTGATCGCACCGTCTCGATTCTGAGCCTTGCCCCCACGTGCCCTAAGTGGGAAGATCCTCCAAGTTGGGTGAGGAGGACAAATGTAATCAAGACCGGGGTTTTTGTTGGCGGTTCTCCTGGATATACGGAGAGGTCGCCTGTTGACATGGACTTGTTGATGCCATCCAGCGGCTACCAGGGCTCTGATTATCCGTCGGTCGATTTGAGACCGGTGGGCCTTGGTATTTTCAGTGGTGACGGCAGCAATTGGATCAAGCCTTTCCGACTTCGTGGCCGCTTCAATGCTGACTCCGAGTGGAAGTCGTGGACTGATCGCGTCCTGCTGATTGGTGGCGCCGTTTTGAAGGAAGCCGGGATTTTTGATGCGGTCCGCTCCTTTAGGGAGACCGTGATCTTTTCCGACGAGGCCTTCATGGCTATGCTGGAGTCATTCCTCCCACAAACCAATACCTTCGTTGTGACGAATGGTGAGATTGGTTTTTCTTTGAAGGAGCTGAGCGCTATTACCGGATTGCCCATCCTCGGCAAACTTTATGAGGAGTTTATGCCGATTGACAGCGTCCTCGAGGGGCAGTCTGAGGAGTTCAGGCTTCTATACTTTCAGCTCGTCGCCTTCTATGATTTTTTGAAGGAGAAGGAGGGTTTGAAAGTTAGATCCAGCAGCTGGAAGAGTTTTAGCTCTTCATTCCCTAACTTTTTTGATAGCAGGGAGCCTTCTGATAGCGTGACCCAGGAAGCCGGAGCTCAGGATTCAAAGAAGATCTTGGCCATGCAAGAAGAGTTGAGAGATTTCTGTGCAAGTACAAACGCCATATGTCCTGACATTGCACTGCGGAGAGATCTCGCTGTTTACTTCACTTATTGGCTTGGTGAGGCTGTTTTTGCTGGAGGAGATGGAACGCACATCAGGCCGCATTGTATTTTTCCGGCTTGTCAGATGGCGTTTGGAGAGCAGCTTGCTTTGGTGCCAGCTCTTTACTCCTACCTGTGTACCGAACTGCAGGCTGCTGCTTTTTTGGTTCGGCTTGGGCTTCCCATGAATAGGGTATTTTCAGCCCATGTCTTTTATTCGTGGTATGTATACCACTGTCTTGGCTTCCATCGGCTGGGTGCTGCTCAGGATGATGATCCTCTGATGATTCGACTGGCTAAGGGCAAAGCCGTGTCCGAATCACTTTTGTTTGCCCGCATGAGGATCCGACGGTTCAGGGACGTCGAGATGGGGCAATCTTCAGTAAAGCTTTCTCCGGAGTTGCGGAAGAAGGCTTTTGATTTTGGTGCCTCCCGAGACTCTACCAGGGCGGGGTCGGGAAGGCATTATTCCTTGACAAATGCAGAGAGAGAGTGGCTTTTCAGCATACGTGTCGGCACGATGGTGTACCGTAGACATCTTTTCGTCGACATCCAGCCGTATGTACCTTCTCGCTTTGCTTTACAGCTGGGCTTTTCTCAAGGCGTTGTTGGAGCGCCTTCAAGCATGGTGAAGCGCTTTGGAGGCTTACAGGATGGGAGAAATGCATGGGCTTTCTATAGTGCTGAAGACACTACAGCCATGATTTCTTATCCTGTGTTGCTGACTTCCCGGACTGCCGGCTTTGCGAAGTGGTTCGCGGAGAGCTTCTCGGCATATCGAGGGCTTTCCAAGAAGGAGCTTGATGTGAAGCTGGCATCTGGAAAGGGCCTTGGAAAGTCGGATGGCATCCGGCGAGAGGAAGTTTGGGCCTTCCTTTCTGGAGAGAATCACAAGATAGGCTTTCTCGGTGACCAGGGCGTCATCGGTTCTGAAGCTATTCGAGAGATACCTGATGAGGCTTTGGAGCAGCTAAAACAGGAGGAAGCCGAACTTGGCGCTTGGATGCAAGCGGCACAGAGGCAAGCTTCCGTGGAGTCTACTGGCAAGAGTAGACCATCCAGTGAGGAGTCAAGTGGGAAACCTGACTCTGACAGCGGGGCAGGTTCCTCTAAGAAGCGAGCCCGCAGAGGTAAGAGGAGGAGGAGTCATCATCGCAGCAAGGGGCAGCATGAGGACTCTCCTAACTTGGAAGTTCCTCTTACTATCAATGAGGATGTGCCAGTGGATGCTGACGAGCCTCCAGAGAAGAGAAGCCGAGAAGAAAAGACCGTCGGTGAAGGTATGATTCTTCCTTTTTCTCTTTCCATTTCTTTTCATGGGATTTTTTCCATGTTATGATTTGTTTCTTGTTTTCTGCTTTTCTTCTTCTTTTTTTTTTAGCAGAGGAAGACTTGGTGATGCCTGAGGTCCTAACCGATGACGTGGTGATGGATCCTGTTGAGGCACCTGAAGAAGAACCGAGGGACTCTGGAGTAAATCCAAAATCTCCAATTGGTACGACTTCTTTTGATCCCTTTTTTTTTGTTTGTGACTCGGTTTGCTAACACATTTTTTTTTTGTCAGCTGACTTGCCACAGGATTCCGATGACTTTGAACCATCGATAGACGCAAATGTTGATGATGCTTCCGATGAGTTCATGGAGGAGGAAAGTGTTCCACCAGTCGTCGAAGAAGGTATTTTGTAGTTATAACTCTGATAATGATTTTCAAACAGGGTCATATTCATACCTTTTTTTGTTTCCTTTGCAGGTTTTGAAGTGGCAGAGGAGGATCCGTCGCTTCCAGAGCAAGAGATGCCAGAGGTTGATCCAGAGGTAAAGATTCCTGGGACCAGCTCTGACAATATTGAGGAGATTCCTCGCGCTGAGATTCCTTCCCGAGCAGGAGCAGCTTCAGCTGGAAAGAGTTCTTTTGTTACTCTTTCAACAGATGATGATATGAGTAGCCGACCAACGGAGTTGGGCGAATCCTCAGCTGGGCCATCTCTTCTTTTTGCGAAGAAGGTGGTGGTGCGAGTTCTGAGCTCTTGGATTGAGACTCTCTTTTCTGGGCACTTGGAAGCCGGATTTGGCATGATCCAGCATGTGCAGGAGATTCTCAGTGATGCTGAAGAAGCTGGTATGGATGTCACAGGTGCCAGGGTGATCGTTGATAGGATCATTGCACTGGGTGACAAGTGGTTTGAGACCGTGAGTTTGGCTGATGACCAGTTCTTCAAGGAGATGTTCCTGGACCCTGCTGATAAGGCTAAGTCTGACCTGGATGAGGCTACAGAAAGCAAGAAGCTGGCGGTCCGAAAGGGGAACTTAGAAGAGCTAGCCATCATCAGGCTGACACATGACCTTAACATCCTTGACAGGGAGGTCGATGAGGCCAGAAAACGTCTTGAGCATTTGCAGGCACAAGTCGCTGCCAAGTGGACTGCCATAATAGAGGCTCGCGACAGGGAGAGTGCTCTGATTCACCAGGTTGCAGATGCCGAACGGGTTCTCAAAAGGAAGTCTGATGAGGAGGAACAATGGCAAACTGCTCGAGGTAAGCTTCCTGGTGTGAAAGAAGGGGTACAGCCCACTCCAGCATCTCATGGCAGGTTCCTGAAGAAGCGTGCCTTGGAATCCTTGACGGATGAGGCTAAAAGTTTACTTGGGGAGCTGAACTCTTGGCTGGAGACCATTTTTGATTGAGCTCCTGTATATTATTTTTTTTTACAGAAACCATCCTTCTCTCTTTTCTTTTTTTTTTGGTACCACTTGTATTTTTTTGGTACTTTATTTTTTTGTAGTGCTTGTGAACACTTTCTCTCTCTTTTTTTTTGGTACCACATGTATTTTTTGGTACTCTTTTCTTTTTTTTTTTGTTATCCCTACGCTCACTTGAATCTTTTTGTGATAAAAGTAATTGCTAAATGGGATGCTCTTCTTTTTTTGTTATCCCTACGCTCACTTGAATCTTTTTGTGATAAAAGTAATTGCTAAATGGGATTTGATCAAAAGGTTGTCATTTTGTGAAAATCTTTTGTCAAGTGATTGTTTTGGCATGAAAGCCAGGTTTTTTGTTTGTGGCATGGAAGCCAATTTTGGCATGAGAGCCAGCTTTTCTTGTGGCATTGATAGCCGAGTTTTTTTTTGTGGCATCTATAGCCAAATTTGGTGGCATTGATAGCCGAATTTGTTTTGGTGGCATTGATAGCCGGTTTGTTTTGTGGCATCTATAGCCGGTTTTGTTTTGGTGGCATTGATAGCCGGTTTTTTTTTGTGGTATCTATAGCCGGTTTTGTTTTGGTGGCATTGATAGCCGGTTTTTTTTTTTGAAATCCAAGTTTTTTTTTTGTTTGTTTGTGGCATTGATAGCCGGTTTTGTTTTGGTGGCATCGATAGCCGGTTTGTGGCATTTATAGCCTGTTTTGATGGCATTTATAGCCGGTTTGTGGCATTTATAGCCTGTTTGTGGCATTTATAGCCGGTTTGGTTTTCAAAAAAAATGCAAGTATCGACTAAAAGTCGCCTCCCTGCTGAATGTTCTTGCAAGTATCGATGGAATGTCGCATCCTTGCTCATTCGGTTGTGAGTATCGATGGAATGTCGCATCCTCGCGGATTTGGGTGCAAGTATCGATGGAATGTCGCATCCTTGCTTTTCAAAAATTTTGGTTTTGCGGGTACTGACTTGATGTCGTTTCCCCACGATTTTTGAAATTTGTGGTTTTCTCGAACCTTTGGGTCATGGATATCAACTGAAATGTTGCGTCTCCACAGTTTTTTTTTTTTTTAGGTTTTTTCGAACCTTTGAAATTTGGGTTGTGGATATCAACTGAAATGTTGCGTTTCCACGGTTTTGGATTTTGCAAGTATCGACGAAATGTCGCTTCCCTGCGATTTTGGAAGTGTCGAACGTGGTTCGCTTGCTTCCGATTTGTGCGAGTATCGACTAAGCGTCGCTTCCTCGCGGTTTTTGAAAAACCATTTTTTTTTTGTTTAAAGACACGAGGGTCATAAATTTTGACCTAAAACCATTTTGGCGGTAAAAGGCAGGGTGGACTAGGGTGGAAATGCCTGAATCCGGATTTTTTTTTGAACAATGAAACGATGAAAGTAAGCATTGTTTTAGATTTCTAGAAATTTCAATATTTGACATGAAAATTCTAAAAAAGGGTGGGTTTAGCGAGCGTGTACCTGGAAACCGGTTTTGGCCGTACAGGCATTGCTCTTACCCAGTTGGGTAAGTCTTCAATGGTAGTACCGCTTTAAGAACTTGCCATTGATGGGCAGCATACATCTGTCACCTTCCATGTTTAGGAGTGCGTATGCGCCGTTAGAGAAAACCTTGTCGATGACGTAGGGTCCCTCCCATTTTGGCTCAAATTTGCCTTTGGACTTGTGAGCGAAGACCATTGGTCTTTTTACCGCAAGAACCAAGTCACTCTTTTTGTAGGCACGTTGCCTGACCTTTTTATCGAAAGATCCTGCCATATGTGCTTGGTAAAGTTCAATGCTTTGTTGAGCTTCGAGCCGTCTCTCATCGAGATTGTCCAGCTCATGGAGCCGCAATTTGACATTGCTTTCTTGAGTCATGTCATTTTGCAAGGATACCCTCAAGGAAGGAATTTGTACTTCCAAGGGCACGACAGCTTCGCATCCATAGACCAAGGAGAATGGTGTGCTATGGGTTGGTCCTCGAACGGTGGTTCGATAGGCCCATAAAGCTTCAGATATTTTGTCGCTCCAGTCTCTTTTGTGACTAGAGACCATTTTTTTGAGGATTTTGCAGAGTGTCTTGTTGAAAGCTTCTGCTAACCCGTTTGCTGCCGGATTGTATGGAGTCGAAGGACAGCTTTGGATTTTGTATTTGTCGCAGAACCTGTAGAATCGATGATCCCGGAACTGTGGTCCGTTATCATGGACGAATCTTTTGGGTATGCCGAAACGACAAATGATGTTGGTGCGCAGGAACTGAAGGACTGATGAGGTCTTCATTTCGTTAAACGCAAATGCTTCTGACCACTTGGAGAAGTAATCCGTAGCGGCGAAGATGAAGCGATGACCTTTGCTTGAAGGGGGAGAAATAGGACCTATGATGTCCATACCCCAGGCTTCGAAAGGCCATGAGATCGCTGTAGGATGCAGCCATTCTGGAGGCATGTGAATGTAATCTCCATGAACTTGGCATTGTTGGCAGCGCTTGGCAAATTGCATTGCGTCAGCTACCATGGTAGGCCAGTAATATCCTAACCTTTTTATCTGATCATAGAGCTTAGGTCCAGCCTGATGAGCTCCGCAAAGACCAGCATGAACTTCTTTGAGTGTTTCTTTAGCCTCTTGTTGTGACAAGCAGCGTAGAAGTACTCCATTGAAGGATTTCCTGTAAAGGATTTTTGAAGGAATATCCAAATGGAAGCTTGGGGTTCGCCTTTGGATGCTTACCCGTTCTTTTGGATCTTCAGGTAGGATTCCGAACATAATGTAATCAATGAACGGATCCCTCCAGTCGCCAATTGAAGTTTGAAGGATTGAAATCCGACTTCCGACCACTTGGTGGCATTCAGCAACTGCTTGGTGTGTGTTAAGAGGAGGAAGGATTCTCCTTTCGCACACTGTGATTTGCATGTTTTCCCCTTCCTGGATTGCCATGGATGCGGCAAGTCCGGCTAGGGCATCTGCTCGTATATTTTCACCTCTACGAATGTGGGTGATGTGACAGATGTCAAACTTTTGCAGAAGTGATTGTGCCTTGTTGTAGTAGGGCAGCAAATCTGGCTTCCTGACTTCAAATTTCTGATTCATCTGGTTGACGATCAGTTGAGAGTCTCCAAAGACTTCCAGCATGGTGATACCGGATTCGATGGCGAGTTCCAATCCTAAGATCAGAGCTTGATATTCAGCTGCATTGTTTGTGCATGGTTCCAGTAGCGAGAAAGCGTGTGGAATCATGTATTTGTCGGGGCTAACAAAGAGGATGCCAACTCCCGAGATCAGCTGTCTTTTTTCATTTGTCCTGGTTGCACCGTCAAAGTACATGTCCCAGGAGGCACTTTGTGAGAAAGTCTCCACATTGTAGACTGGTTCGTCTGGGAGATCATCTCTGAGTGGAGAATCTTTAGGCAATGGATGCTCTGCGAGGAAGTCCGCTAGAGCTTGCCCTTTGATTGCTTTTTGTGGTACATACCTAATATCAAATTGTGACAGAAGGATGGACCATTTTGCCAGTCGAGCATTGAGAGAACCTGCCTTTGTGACAAGGACCTTCAAGAGGTTGACCCTCGAGACCAGGTAGACTGTGTTGGAAAGCAAGTAGTGACGCAGCTTTTGTACGGCGAACATCACTGCAAGACATTCTTTTTCGACTGGAGAGTAGCGATGCTCTGCACCTACTAGCATGCGGCTGAGGTAATATAGAGCAGCTTCTTTTCTTTGATCATTTTATTGCGCAAGCAGAGCTCCCAGAGAGTGATCAAGGGCTCTTGTGTACAAGATGAATGGTTTTCCAGTGGTAGGAGCAGCTAACACTGGAGGTTTTGTCAGGTATGACTTGATGTCTTGGAAAGCAGCTTCACAGTCAGCATCCCAGACAAAGTTTACACCTTTTTTCATCAACCGGGAGAATGGACGGCATTTCCCCGAAAGATTGGAGATGAACCGTCTGATGTAGGCCAATCTCCCTTGAAGCCCTTTGAGTTCTCTCAAGGTTCTTGGAGAGGGCATTTCTAGAATGGCTTTGACTTTTATGGGGTCAAGCTCTATTCCAGCTTTCCGAACTAAGAATCCGAGGAACTTACCCGACGAGACGCCGAAGAAGCATTTCAATGGATTCATTCGCAGTTTGTGTTTGCGAAGCCGGAGGAAGACTTCTCGAAGGTTTTCGAGATGATCTTCTTTTCTTTTGCTTTTGACGGCGAGGTCATCAACGTAACATTCAACCGTCTTGTGCTGCATATCTTGGAATATTTTCATCATAGCCCTCTGATATGTGGCACCAGCATTCTTCAAACCAAATGGCATGACAGTGTAACAATACACGCCAAATGGGGTTCGAAAGGATGTATGTTTTTCATCCTCAGGATGCATCTTTATCTGATTGTAGCCAGAGAAACCATCCATGAATGTCATTCGCTCGAATCCACAGGTATTATCAATCATTACCTCTGGTATGGGGAGCGGAAATTCATCTTTTGGGCATGCGCCATTCAGGTCTCTATAGTCAATACAGACCCTGATCTGCCCATTTTTCTTTGTCACGGGGACAATGTTGGCCAACCATTCAGGATGTTGTTCCTCACGGATGAAGCCGACGCTTTTGAGTTTTTGAACTTCTTGTTCAATTTTATCCATCACATCTGGACGGAATCTTCTTTGGCCTTGCTTGACAGGCTTGATGTCTTCTTGAAGATTGAGTTTGTGAACTGCTATTTTGGGGTCTAAGCCTGGCATTTCAGCATAAGACCATGCAAAGCAATCAACGAACTCACGAAGAAAAGCGATATACTCGGGTAACTCATCATCCTTTATATTCTTGCTTATGAATACAGGACGTGGGTTATCTGGTGTTCCCAAGTCTATCTTTTGAACAGGATCTTCTGTTGGAAGGTTCGAAGGTGGTTCCTCCACAATATTTTCGGAGGCTTCCAGCTCAACGAAACCTTCTGGGGTTTCAAGGGCATTTCCAGACCAAGGTTTTGTTCCTTTCCACGGGTCTTCTTGATCGGTAATTTTCCCAAGGCTTGCTATGAGATGATCCCAATCGCCTGTTGAAACCGAGTCGAAGTAGGCTACTTCTTTTGGAGATGAGGGTTCTTCTGGGTCAGAAGTCCACACGTCTGTGCCATCGGACAACTCCTCTTCATTTTCGGAGAAATCGTGCCAATTGGATGAGCTTCCTGGATCTTTGTCAGGTGACTCATCAAAGAGATATCCAGGGAGATCGATGTCTTCATGGATCTTGAGATGTTGAGGCTTGGTCAGTATATTGACTTTTAAGCCTTTGTGTCAACTGTCTCAAGGGAGTGTCAGGATCATACCCTAACCCGTGTGAAGACTTTTCTACATAGCCGTAGAGTCTCCAATCTTCCAGCTGGCTTTTGGTCAAGACGGGCCCCAATGGCGTGAGAATACCGCGTCCTTCTCCCAAACCGACTGGGTTTTGAGCGTCATAGCCCATTTTCTTCATGATAGCTTGTGCCACAGAACTGTATAAGGATAGTTGAGGCGTACCTTTATTTTGGAAAGGTTCAAGCATGGAGTTTGATGAAGAAGCATCCGATCTATGGAAGAAGATCGGCTTTTCCTTTGCTGAAGTTGCTGGAACAACGAAGGAAGCTGACGTAGGATCTTCTATGTCAGAGGTTGTCTCCATTGGAGTAAGAGCAGGCTGAACTTGCTGAGTGTCAGCTTGGCTTGACGATGTGTCGTCTTCTGGCTCTGAATCCGAGTCCGTGTCTTGCATGATAGACACGAAAGAGACAACAAATTTGCCCCCAGGCTTTTGTTTTGCCTTCTTCACTTTAGTTGTGATGACCAAAGGCTTTGAAGATTTGAGGGAGATGATGAAGGGAGTTTGCATGCTCTCTTCAGATTTACCGGATGGTTTGTTTTCTTCCGGTGATTGTTGAGGAGCTTTGCCTTTATCTTTCTGGAGATTTTCGGCAAAGGGTGCTGTGTGCTTCTCCTCTTCTTCTTTTTCACCTTCATACATCTGTGAGTCTGCGAAGTGGATTTCTTTACCTTTGAAGGGTTTTTCTGTCCGCAAAGACTCGATGTATCATGCCGTCGTCGCCAACAAACTTGATGCATTGATGTAGAGTTGAAGGGACAACACCATTCTCATGGATCCAAGGGCGTCCGAGAAGGATGTTGTAGCATGAAGGGGTCTTTATTGCATACACTGTGACCTCAGAGATAAGATCACCGATCTGCAATTTGAACCTGATTTTGCCGATAGGCCTTTGAGTACTCCCATCGTATCCAAAGATAGATACAGATGTGTGGCTCAGTTTGCTGGGTGGGATGCCCAACTCTTCAAGAGCCGATGTGGAGATAAGGTTGAGTGCAGAACCTGGGTCGATCTGAACTCTATGCATAGGCATTTCCTTGATATACCCTGTGAAGTACAGGGGTCGGTTATGCCTGGTTTCGCCAAGTAGGAGGTCATCCTTTGTGAAGGCGATGGTTGCACTGGCTGCTTTTTTAACCGAGAGGCATTCAATGCATGATCCCTCAGTTTTCTTCTTTTCTCCCTTTGAGGAGGCTTCTGAGTTTTTGACCCGGTAATCCAATTCAATTTGGAGGACTTGCGGGGCATGTTTGTCGACATCCTCATTCAGCTTTTGTAATTCCGAAATGAGATTATCACGAGTGTGCGGAGACATTCGCAACAAATCTAGGATGTGCAGACGTGCAGGTATGTGCTTGAAGTGTTCAATCAAGTCATACTTGAAAGCCTCCTTAGGGCCTGCATGTTCATCATTGTTGCCACTAGGGGCGCTTACAACATCTTTTCCCGAAGGATTTACATATGTAAAGGAAGATTGGTTGTAATTTTTGTGGTAGTCCCGGCCAGAGCGGGTGCCTCTACCAACTTCGAGAGCTTCTTGAGAAGGGTCTTCGTTTGGAAGATTGTCTTCAGGATCAAGAGGCTGTCGTTTTTCATTTGCTGAGGATGCATCAGCAGCAGAGTTACCATCCTCAGTGATTGTGTTGCATGGAGCATTTTCCGGGAACAAGTCCTGAACAGCATCCAGCAATCTTTCTTCTTCGTTGACTAATTCATCGTCCCAAGCATCAATAGCTGGGAATTCTTCAGTCAGGAAGGGTGTGAACTTTGAAGTCACAGTCTCAGGAGAAGAAACCTGAGAGGGTGTCATCTCAGTGAAAGTCACATGAGACGAGGTGGCTCCAGAAGATATATTGCTAGGCGTCGCCGGAGTGTAAGTGCTCTCATCAGACGATGCTTCGGAAGAGCTATAATCCCGAATTATCACATTACAGGAAGCTCTGACGGGAGACGTTGCCTGATCGGAGTCAGACTCATCCTCGGATGTGAGAGGATCGTCTATCCAGCAATTTTCTCCATTTTCAGGAGTTAAGGGAGGATGTACCTGGTAGTCTTCAGGGACTTCAGGCTCTGGATTGCGAGGAGGCTCGTTGACGCGTTCTTGCTCTTGTTCTAGAGCGAGTCGCTGCAAGATCCTTGCATATTCTTCAAGATCAGGTATGGGAGCCGGATCTTCTTCTTCATCATCTCTTTGTGGCTCAACATTGTTGATTTCCACTAGAGTAATGAGAGGTGCTGGGTTAGCAGCATTTTCTTGTACAGCTTCTTGGTCTTCTTCATCATCAGACCAGGATCCTTGTGGCTGTAGGGGGTTATACCAGATTACTGGCATAAGATGAGACTCAGGAACCCATTCTTCATCGGAGAGATATTCTCCTGTTTCAAGGGATTCCTCCCACTCATCTGTGTAGTTGGATTCGAATCCATCATCGGTGTCGCTGGATTCGTATCCATCAATGGAGAATCCAACTACCGAATTGCAAGAGTATGATGCCTCCTGCATGGCTTCTTTAAATTGAGGTGGCATGAAATCACTGAGAGTGAATTTCCTTACCCCCTTTGAAGTCTCTGGAAGGGATGTTTTTGTTACCTCCAGTGAAGCGGTAGAGGAAGCCTCTGCCTTTTCTTTGACCTCTAGTTTTGGCTGGGTCTTCTCTTGCCGTTTGAGCTTGAGGAGATGTTTCCTAGCCTGCCTTCGCTGTTGAGCTGTAGGCTTTATTTTCACGACCTCCCAATTTTCATCTTCCAGGAGATCGGGATGTACCCATATCGGTTGTCCGTCTGGTGTCGGGTAAGGAACCAGTTTCTCGGACGCTTCGATTGAGTTTATCACCTTGAAGGAAGTAGTGATCTTCTTCTTTGGTGATCTTGATGTTTGTCCACATGTCACCATGTTGACGGAGGCAGACCCATAGTTTTTGTCAAAGGTGATGACTCCGTTTTTCCACATCTCATTTATTTTCTCTCTCACAACGAAGCATTGATTGAGAGGATGCGAGATCATCTGGTGGTATGGACAGTACCGAGGATCGTTGGTTTTGCCAACATCACCCGGTCTTTTTGGTTCAGGCAAGGTGAGCTTGCCATTTGCCACAAGAGCCCCGAAGATTTCATCAACATCTTCATCAAACGGGTATTTCTTCTCTACTCGTTCTTTGAAGGCGTCTGAGAGTTCAGGTCTCTTACCAACAGCTTTGTTTTCAGCTTTCTTTGGTGGCTGAGGAGCTGACTTGGTCTGCACATTGAGGACCTCTTTCTTCTTTGGTTTAGAGGTTGCAATGGCGGTTGGCTCTTTTCTTGATGATTTCTGACTGTTGAGGTCTTTAATCACCGTTTCAGCTTCCATGGAAGCTTCTAGGAGTTCTCCCAGGTTTTTTGATTTGTTGCCGATGATCATGGAGCGGATTCTGGCTCTCATGTTGTTTCGGCAGATGTCGACTAGCGACGCTTGTGGCAATACATCAGAGCATTTGTATGCCATTGCTTTCCACTTGTGAATGAAGTCATATGTTGATTCATTCTCCCCCTGTTTTAGGCTGCACAGCTGAGCCATAGTAGCGGGGTGATCCTCACCTTTGAAGTGAGTCAGGAAGCGTGTCTCTAGCATGGCCCAGTTTTGGATTGAGTCCTCCGGCAGAGTGGAGTACCAATCGAAGGCCGTACCTTTTAGGGTACTTGCAAAGAGGCGGATTTTGAGTGCATCTTGATCCGCGATAGCTCCCGTCAGGATCTTGAAGTGGATGACGTGCTGTCTGGCTGATCCTTTCCCCGTATATGTTTGGAGAGTAGGATGCTTGAATTTGGTGGGGAACGGGACCGAGTCCATCCATAAGGGATATGGTGGCTTGATCCCATGCTCCTTGAGTATATCCTCTTCTTTTGCTTTGGCGAGGATACCGTCTACGTCCTTTTTGGTAAGGGCGCGTGACTCATTTTCTTCTCTATTTACCTCGTCGTCTTGATGATTCGGAGGAGGTTCATTGTTCGCCTGATTTTGGAAGGCGAGGAGAAGGTTTTCCATCAGAGTTTCAATCCTCTGCTGGCCCTGTTCCAACTGCTGGATGCGGGTGATCGCATCTTCTGGAGGTGGATTGCGGGGTGGTGGCTCAGAATTTGTAGCCAAGACATTCATCCTTCGTGATTCAAACGAAGAAACTGTCCTGGTGACTGAGCTGGGGCTCATTCTTTTTGAAGAAGAGCTTGAGGAAGGATCACTCTGCTGTCCTTTGCTTGAAGGAGCAGGGGATTCTTCTGAATGTCTTCTTGTCCTTGAGACGCTGCGGGTCATTGGACGTCGGACATGGATTTTTGTTGCTGATTTTTGGCGCCTTCTGGTTTTTCCAACCATGTGGACGGCAGCAACTTGGTTGGGTCTTTCTTTTTCGACCCATTTGGGAGAGACTTGAAGTGTGGGAGGCTGGGTCCTTTGCTTCTCTAGTCTTTTGTCTATACGACGCGCGGCGGCGTATATGACGAGCAATTTGAGCTTCGGTCAGCTCTGACTGGGCTTTGACGATGAAGGATGTGCTCCCTCGGGCGCAGCAGCCGAGTCTGTCTTCTTTGTAGCTGGGCAAGGACAGGATGAGAACCCTATCCTTCGCCAGTTGCAGCGAAGCTTTGAATTTTTGAAGTTCGGCCCCTGTAGATATGAAGGGTCGAACTGCAGGTTTGTAGGCCTTAGCAGGTGCTTGTGGAGGCCTTGTGATGCATGACTTGATTTTGGGCTTGTAGGAACAAGCCGGCTCATGCTGGGTTGACTTGGAAGTCAGGTTTGAGATGGGTCTCTCCTCTTTCATGTAAGCAAGAGGATAGAACTGGTTCTCCTTTAGTGGGGCCAGGAATGCTGGCTTAGTGGATGTCTGGGACCTTCTCTGTTTTGGTGAAGGTCTTGGGGACCAAGTCTTGGGGTAGACCCGGTTGTTTGCAGGTCGAGGCTTTGTGGGGCTGCCACGGGCTTCAGGCCTTCTGGTGCTCGCCTTTGGTGTCACGGTAGTGACACGTTGAGAGGCGAGTTTCTGCTTCTTGGAGGGAGCAGTTTGTTCCTCGGGAAGTGGGAATGGTCCCAGCGTCCCAAAGACGATAGTCCGGGGAGTCGAGGTCGACCCGGAGTTCAGAGAGTCGCCGAGGGGGTTGACACTTCGGCAGCTGATGGGGCGCTTGTAGGTGCGCGTGGTTTGCTTCTGTTGAAGCATGAGTTGGTGCTTGTTTTCGTCGAAAGTAATGGTTAGTGAAGCTGCCATTGTTAGTTTTTTCGAAAATTTCTGAAACAAGACCACATCCATTAGTAATCACAAGAATATAATGATCATAAATGGGAAGTTCTATGGTTTCGTCTTTTCAAATTGCTCGAGGTAGATGACCCAAGCAATATGAGGAAGGCAAAATGCCATAGAAGGTACAATTGTTCTGATCGCAGGTATGGTAAGCCCAGAATGGGCATCCCAGTGACTGCTAAAAGCAATTGTGAACTTAAATTCGACTTATCGAGAAGCAGAGCTTGCTCGAGGTAAGAAGAATATAAAGTTGGAGTTACAGATGTGCCGGTCGCAATACAGTAGACCCTGAAAGGGCGTACTAGTACCGCTAGACACAAATGTTTTGAGACCGCATCCATGAGATGAGATTCTCTGTTTTGAAAGGTCAAGATTGGATTCATCAAAGAGAGCAGATGGTATTCCAATCTGAACACGGTCTCGGCGATTTCCGCGAGCGCCAGTGCCCAGAAAGAAATGAACCATGATTTCTCGGATCTGAATCTAAAAATGACGAGTTTTTTTTTTTGAAAGGCCAATATCGGGTTCATCAAAGAGAGCAAAAGGCACTCCAATCTGAACACGGGCTCAGCGATTTCCGCGAGCGCCAGTGCTCAGAAAGGAGAAGACCAAGATTTCTCTAATCTAAACCCAAAATGACGGAAGTTTTTTTTTTTTGAAGATTTTGAAGATTTTTTTTTTTTTTTTTTAAATCTTTTTTTTTTATTTTTTTTTTATTTTTTTTTTTAAGATTTTTTTTTTGAAAATTTTTTTTTATTTTTTTATTTTTTTATTTTAAATTTTTATTTTTAAAAATTTTATTTTTGAAAAAAAAATTATTTAAAAGACGAGAGAGTACACATAGGCCTCCTAACCCGGTCTTATGAAATCTTGATTGATAGAATTGCCCCCAGGTAAGGGTAGGATTACTTAATGAACCCGTTTGGAGGACCCTTGCCTAGAACAGTCAAGCTGTCTCCACACTCTGGACAAGGCTTTTCTTTGAATCAACCATGATCAAAGAACACAGTTGGTTTAACCTTAGTGGTCTATGTCTTTTTTTTTTATATATTTTTTTTTTTTTTTTTTATGAATTCATCGAAGAGAAACAATGGCCCAACCCCCGATCCGAACACGGTCTCGGCGATTTCCGCGAGCGCCAGTGCCCAGAAGGGAAAGGATCAAGGTTTCTCAATTTTGAATCCAAATTGAGAAATCTAAAATTTTTTTTTTTATACTTTTTTTTATATATATATATTTTTTTTAGATTTTTAATGAACTCATCGAAGAGAAACAATGGCCCAACCCCTGATCCGAACACGGTCTCGGCGATTTCCGCGAGCGCCAGTGCCCAGAAGGGAAAGGATCAAAGTTTCTCAATTTTGAATCCAAATTGAGAAATCTAAAATTTTTTTTATATATATATATATTTATTTTTTTTAGATTTTTAATGAACTCATCGAAGAGAAACAATGGCCCAACCCCCGATCCGAACACGGTCTCGGCGATTTCCTCGAGCGCCAGTGCCCAGAAGGGAAAGGATCAAAGTTTCTCAATTTTGAATCCAAAAATGAAAAATCTGATTTTATTTTGTTTTTTTTTTTTTTGAAAAGAGAAAGAGTGGAAATAAATTCAAAGAATTAGAAATTTCCAAACAAAAAATCTCATCTCATTTTTTTTTTTGCGGAATTCAACATAGGCCACCAATTATAAAGTAGCCAAGGAATCGAGAAAAGAAATATAAGCATAGAGCAAAATATATGATATGCAAATATTTCATTTCTAGCATCGTGTTTTCAAATAAACGAGTCCCACCGGGTGTGCCAGCTTGATGGACCGCGCTCCCGGATGCCCGGGGCTCCTACCGA
The DNA here is from genome assembly GCA_012931725.1 of Litsea cubeba. NCBI lineage: Eukaryota > Viridiplantae > Streptophyta > Magnoliopsida > Laurales > Lauraceae > Litsea > Litsea cubeba. Next base: position 47,557,632 of record CM022952.1, read on the forward strand.
GGTCGGCGGACGTGGGAGTCTGTTTGGTTCCGACCCTTTCGTAACCGGGGGGCAAAGGGGGGCGTGCATCAACATTTCTTTTTTTGTGGGTGTGCCAGATTTTCTATTTTTACTTGGAATTGCAAGTGGTGATCCGGAGATCAACCTTCGCAAGTAAAAAGGAAATCAACTTCTTTCAAGTTTTCCATTGCACATATATTTAAGAAAAGAGACATTTTTCTTAGTTTGCCGTGAAAGGCGATTTTTTGGCGTTTATAGCCGATTTTTCGCGTTTATAGCCGATTTTTGGCGTTTATAGCCGATTTTGGCGTTTATAGCCGATTTACAATCCTTATCAACAATGAAAGACAAGAATTGTGATTTTTGTCTCTTTTGAAAAAATACAAACTACAATGAAAAGCAAGAAAAGGAGGATCTAACTTCTCAGGAGATTGTGGGAGACTCGTTTAGATTGACGGTCGCAAGCCATATGTGGGCTTCGCCATCATCCATGCAGATGAGAACAGAGGATGCTATTGATTCGCTTGGCTTGGCTATAACCTCGGGTTTTTAGAGGACAAAGACCAAAAGGAGGTCCTATATCCAATAAAAAGCCGAGTAGACGGGCTGAAAAGCCATATCTAAGCCATTGGAGGCAGGAGGAGAAGGCAAGGACCTTGGGGGGGGTACCCCCAAGGGACTTTTGTCACCTTGTAGCGGTGGCCGGTGTAGAACTTCCGCAGAGTTTTCTCTCTTTTCCTTCTCTGAATTTCTGTGCTGTCTGTGTCTGTGATTTTCTCCGATTTTTCTGATCTTTGTTGATGTCTTTTCTTCTTGGAGAGCCCTCCTATTTATAGGCTTTTAGGTAGCCTTTTAGGTGGGTTTATGGGCTTTTATTGTCATTAAGCCGCATAATAGGAGGAGTTACAAAATTGAATTGTTTATTTTGTAACTCCTTTTTCTTGGCTTCTGATTGGCCGGAGGAGATTGAGGGCATTTAATCGCCTTTAATCGCCATGATGGGAGGAGTTTCATGGGTTAAATGCCATGAATCTCTTGACTTGTAACTCCCGAATGCTTGCTTCTGATTGGGCCGTCCAAAGAAATGGATTAATGACTGTAATAAAGTTAGTCAATTAATCGCATTAAGTGGTCGCCGAGCAGCTGAAGAGTCGCGGGCCGTGCCACGTCTTTTGGAATTCTTCTGTCGATGATCATCGATGGATCTTCATGTAGATCAACATCAGATGACCATGTAATTTCAGGTGTTTGTTGCCAACAGCAGGTCGGTGCCATCTGTCCTGTCGATTTCTCGATCGGTCGGGTAGAAAGCACACTTTTTTGGTTGACCGGGTGGCGATCAATACTGTCTTCGATACTCTTGATGATTTACCCGTGTTTTGGACGGATGTCAGAGGACTTGGTGTCTCAAAAGCATGAATTTTGGAAAGTACCAGAGGCTGGGCTCCTCGAATCGCGAAAAAAACGGCGAAAACCGGGGTTTCCGGGGCTTTCCCGGCGACCCCGGGTTCCAAGGTCGCCGGCGACCCTGGCCCAGGGTCGCAGGGGTCTGCGACCCTGGGGGGGTTTTCCCCCTTTCGTGTCCCGTTTTGCGTCCGTTTTTGCTGTTTTTTTATTCTTTTTTCTTCTGTACTTTTCCTTGACATTTTGATCATTTATTGGCCTGATTTCTTTGTAGGAAACCTGATGAGAATCCTTGCATTTTATTTTGCAAAGTTTCCAATTTCCTGAGAAAGCCGAAGACTTTGTCGCGCAGAGCTGCCGATTTTCCGTCAAAAGCTGAAACTGGGTCAAACGATGTCGGAATGACCTGAAATTTGGTGTGAAGCCTCCTGAGCAATAAATAAGACCAACCATAGGCTTTTGTTTGAGTTTTGTAGCCGTTTGGGGTCCTATCACCTGTAGACTTGCTTTTTGTCGCGATGAAGATGTCGCGGTTTGATGTGCGGTCAACCGATGTCCGATTGACTTGAAATTTGACAGGGAACCTATTGGAGTCATTTTAAGATGATCCATAGGTTCTGTCTTGGAAACCATGGTCCCAGAGAGCTTTTGTCGCCGAGAGCTCCTTTTCGGCTGTTGGAGAAGCGAAGTTAGGCCAAATGATTTTGAAATGGCCCGAAACTTCTTGTGTACTCCTCTTTTGGCTGTCTGGAAGAATCTTGCAGTTTTTGTTTGATTCTGACAAGATTTGATTTTTGGAAGCAGCATTGCCTATTTATGGCAGGTTGCGACTTCATGTAGCTCTTTGGATTTTGATGAGGCAAAGTGACATTTTTGGTGTCAACAGTTAGGGTATGATCCCGACACTCCTCTGAGACAGTTGACACAAAGGCTTAAAATTCGACTTGCCAACCAAGCCTCAACATCTCATCTCCATGAAGACATTGATCTCCCTGGATATCTCTTCGATGAGTCACCTGACAAAAGATCCAGGAAGCTCATCCAATTGGTATGATTTCTCTGATGATGAAGAGGAATTGTCCGATGGCACAGACATGTAGTCTTCTAACTCAGAAAAACCCTCGTCTCCAAAAGAAGTACCATACTTCAACTCGGTTTCAACAGGTGATTGGGACCATCTCATAGCAAGCCTTGAGAAGATTATCGATCAAGAATACCCATGGAAAGGAACAAACCCTTGGTCTAAGAATGCCCTTGAAACCCCAGAAGGTTTTGTTGAGCTGGAAGCCTCCGAAAATATTGTGGAGGAACCACCTACGAACCTTCCAACAGAAGATCCAAAAGAACGGGTAAGCGTTCAAAGGTGAGCCCCAAACTTTCATTTGGATATTCCTTAAAAAAAACCCATTATAGGAAATCCTTTAATGGAGTACTTCTACGCTGCTTGTCACAACAAGAGGCTGAAGAAACACTCAAAGAAGTTTATGCTTTGATGACGCCTCCTTTGTATTAGGGATCCTGATACAACGTGATAGCTCTCGGGGTATTCTTGGATTATCACAAAGAAGCTATATCGATAAAGTACTCAAAAGGTTTGGCATGCAGGATAGCAAACCAAGTGACAAACCTGTCTCTAAGGGAGACAAGTTCAGTCTCAATCATTGCCCTAAAACTAACCTTGAAGTTAAGGAAATGCAAAAGATTCCCTATCCATCAGCTCTAGGGAGTCTAATGATGCTCAGGTGTGTACGCGTCCAGATATTGCGTACATTATTGGTATGTTAGGCAGGTATTTAAGCAACCCTGAGATGGATCATTAGAAAACAGCCAAGCGGGTTATGACGTATTTACAGAGAACAAAAGATCATATGCTCGCATATAGGAGATCGGATCAATTGGAGATCATAGGGTATTCCGACTCCAATTATGCTGGATGCCAAGATAGTATGAAATCCACATTAAGCTACATCTACTTGCTAGTTGGTGGAGCTATTTCTTGGAGGAGTGCCAAACAGACACTCGTAACTGATTCCACCATGGCAGCAGAGTTTGTAGCATGCTATGAGGCATCCAACCATGGAATATGGCTGCATAATTTTATCACGGGGCTGCGAGTTCTGGAGGGTACTCAAAGATCACTCAAACTATATTATGACAATAAGTCATCAGTGCTATATTCCAACAACAACAGGAGCTCATTTAGGTCAAAACATATTGCCGTTATGTTCCTAGTTGTGAAGGAGAGAATACGGGATGGACAGATATCCATAAAGCATATTGGGACAAACTCCATGATAGCGAATCCGCTCTGGTCTTTGTGGAGCCATCAGGCTGGTCCTAAGCTCACGATCAGATAAAAAGGTTAGGTTATTACTGGCCTACCATGGTAGCTAACGCAATGCAATTTGTTAAACGCTACCAACAATGCCAAGCTCATGGAGAATATGTTCATATGCCTCCAGAATGGCTGCATCCTACAGCGATCTCATGGCCTTTCGAAGCCTGGAATATGGATATCATAGGTCCTATTTCTCCCCATTCAAGCAAAGGTCGTCGCTTTATCTTCACCGCTACAGATTATTTCTCCAAGTGGTCAGAAGCATTTGCGCTCAACGAAATAAAGACCTCATCAGTCCTTCAGTTCCTGTGCACCATCGTTTGTCATTTCGACATACCTACAAGATTCGTCCATGATAATGGACTACAATTCTGGGATCATCGATTCTACAAGTTTTGCGAAAAATATAAAATCCAAAGCTGTCCTTCGAGTCCATACAATCCGGCAGCAAACGGATTAGCAGAAGCCTTCAACAAGACACTCTGCAAAATCCTCAAGAAAATAGTCTCTAGTCACAAAAGATACTAGAGCGACAAACTGTCTGAAGCTTTGTGGGCCTATCGAAACACTGTTAGAGGACCAACCCAGAGCAAACCATTCTCCTTGGTCTATGGATACAAAGCTATCGTGCCCTTGGAAGTACAACTTCCTTCATTAAGGGTATCTCTGCAAAATGACATGACTCAAGAAAGCAATGTCAAATTGCGACTCCATGAGCTAGACAATCTCGACGAGAGACGGCTCAAAGCTCAACAGAGCATTGAACTTTACCAAACACGGATGGCCATCTTTCAACAATAAGGTCAGGCAAAGCGCCTAAAAAAAGGGTGACTTGGTTCTTGCGGTAAAAAGACCAATGGTCTTCGCTCACAAGTCCAAAGGCAAGTTTGAGCCAAAATGGGAGGGACCATACATCATCGACAAGGTTTTCTATAACGGCGCATATGCACCCCTAAATATGGAGGGTGACAGATGTATGCTGCCCATCAACGACAAGTTCTTAAAGTGGTACTACCCTTGAAGACTTACCCAACTGGGTAAGAGCAATGCCCGCACGGCCAAAGCCTATTCTCAGGTACTCGCTCGTCAAACCCACTCCTGTTAGAATTTTCATATCAAATGTTGAAATTTCTAGAAACTCAAAAACAATGCTTACTTTCATCGTTTCATTATTAAAAAAATCCAATTTTAGGAGCCTCTCCCTGACTTGACCAAAATTTACAATCCTTGAACCCAAAATTCATGGTTTGAAACAAAATACCGATTCAGGGATTTCCACCCTAGTCCACCCTGCCTTTTACCGCCAAAATAGTTTTAGGTCAAAATTTACGACCCTTGTGTCTTTAAACAAAAAAAATGGTTTTTCAAAAAACTACGGGGAAGCAACGCTTAGTCGATACTCGCACAAATCAGAAGCATGCGAACCATGTTCGACACTTCCAAAATCGCATGAAACGACATTTTGTCGATACTTGCAAAACCTCAAAATCGTGGAGACGCAACGTCTCAGTTGATATCCAGGACCCAAAATATCAAAGGTTCAAAAAAACCTAAAATCGTGGAGATGCAACATTTCAATTGATATCCACAAAGGTTCGAGAAAACCGCAAGTTTCAAAAATCGTGGGGAAATGACATCAAGTCAGTACCCGCAAAACAAGATTTTTGAAAAGCAAGGAAGCGACGCTTAGTCGATACTTGCTCCCAAATCCGAGAGGAGGCGACATTCCATCGATACTCGCAACCAAATGAGGAAGGATGTGACATTCCATTGATACTTGCAAAACCATTCGGCGAGGAGGCGACTTTTAGTTGATACTTGCATTTTTGAAAACCAAAATCGGCCATAAATGCCACCAAAATCGGCTATAAACGCCACCAAAACCGGCTATAAACTGTTGGGATTGGTGTATGCCCTAAAGCCCATTAGCTGCACTCTCATCTTTTGTTACTAGATATTTACTGGTTATTTAATGGAATGACTCTTTTCTCTTTAAACATGTATATATGTATGGTTGTGGAAGGCCCATTGTTTCTAGTAAATGAATTAGGTGTGTAGTGTCTACACACAGATAGGTCTAATTCATGGACACTGGAAATATCATATTTGTTCATAATTGAGAGATGGAGCTGGGCACTTCATCTTGGTATAAGTTATAGTGAGAGACTCTCCTGTATTCAGGGTGACTTACCTAAGTCATGGGAGGACTTTCCCGAATTTATCTCATTAGTGCATATGCAATGCATTGAACAGGACCATGGTAGGTGTGATCTCTAAAATAGTACTATCACTGAGAGAGATCAAGTCACCTCATACTACTGAGTGACCAGTGCTCTTAATCTTGAGCATTTGTGGATGAACTGACGAAGTTAAGTTCTTGTGCTTTAATTCACTATGGGTGAGATTCTTTTCATGGGTCAACAGCTCTGTGTTTTGGGTACTCGGACTTGATCAGTTGGGACGTGCAGATGCAATAAAGAATCTATGCCATCTAATGATGGAATGATCGTCCTCTAAGAATTATCCGATTAATCATCAAAATCTAAGATCTTAGTATATGGATGTTCCATATGGATATTGAACTTGTGGGTCGCTCCCTGGACCAAGAGAATGATATCTGGATGATGATTAAGTTAAGGATATGAAGTTCTAAGGTTTAGATGTAATCAAGAAGGTTGATAGTACATTGGATAACCTGACTTGATTATGGATGTTACATAGAGGGGCATTCAGGTCATTACACTTAGTAGGTCGAAGACAACTGTCATTTTATGACGAGCTTATTATATTATATATTTGTCCCTGGAGTTCAACTATAACTCTTTAGTAGAATAAGTTAAGGTTAAAATGGTCTTAGTGTTGCTATGGGTTTAGCATGGACATTTTGGTCATTTTGGGAGCCAAGGGCAAATATGTCTTTTGGTCCCTTCTCTAGTCACTTTCCAAGATTGGCATGGTTTCCTAAGTTGTTTAGATGACATACGGTTGAATTATTTTAGTGGAAAAATAATTTTGAGTTTAAATTCAAATAGGCCTTTGATGGCATACATGAATTTAATTCTAGATAAATTATTTATGGGCCATGGTGTGCATTAGTATGTGGGATGTCCATAATGGGAATTCCATGGGTACGGTTTCCAATTTTGAGTAGGTCTCTCTACTTGAAAGGTTGGACTCCTCTTTGGATTAGTATTCCTATAAGAAAGTTTCCTTTTTGAATTAGAAACTTAAATTAGTAAGTGTTGTGCAACTAGGATTACTAATTGCCAAAGTTTATGGGATGTTCCTTAGTTTCCTTTTCTAATTGGAGTGTTTCTAAAAGGAAATAAATCTTTAGATTATATTTTCCTTTTAGGACATCTATGAGAATTAGAAGAGATAGTTTTTAAGGAAAGCCATTCCAAAGTTTCTATAAAAAAGGGACCAAGCTTCCCCTTGGACGTCCACAATAAGGAATGCTACAAAGTGTCCCCAACGTCCAGCTTTCTTCTTGATTGATGAGAGCACAAGGTCTGAGATTTTTCCATAGAAAAAAGATTCTCAAATCCCATCTAGAAACCTAGATTAAGATCCCACCATCTTAGCCAATCAGATTTGGAAGTGAGATAGAGAAGAAGATCAAAGGCAGTTCTACTGCAGAAAATTCCAGCAAGTTGTTTGGTAATTGCAAGTCTGAGTTCAGCCCTTTGGATCTATTTTTTCAGAGATTTGAAGTCTACAAATCTTCAAGGTAATAGTGTTCTTGAATCACCTTTAATTATACACTTGTTGGTCATGAATTCATGGAGTTCTTTTGCGATCACTATGGCTGATTTATGCTGCCCAAATCAGATTTTTTAAAATCTGTCATGTTACAAATCAGCCATGAACGTCTTCCCCTAGTGATGTTCAAATCTGAATCGCAGTTTCTTTCAGTAAACCAAAATCGGCCATAAACACCACCAAAACCGGCTATAAACGCCATCAAAATCGGCTATAGATGCCACAAACCAGCTATCAATGCCACAAAACAAAACCTGGCTTTCACGCCAACAAACCAAAACTTGGCTTTCAAAAGACCTAGCTCTCATACCAAAATCGGCTATCAATGCCACCAAACCAGCTATAAATGCCACACAACCCGGCTATCAATGCCACCAAACCGGCTGTCAATGCCACAAAACCCGGCTATCAATGCCACAAACCGGCTATCAATGCCACAAAATCAGCTATCAATGCCACAAACCAGGCTATAAATGCCATAAAAATGGCTCTCATACAAAAATTGGCTTTCATGCCACAAACAAAATCTGGCTCCCATGCAAAAACAATCATTTAACAAAAGATTTTCACAAAATGACAAACTTTTGATCATATTTTCAAAACAATCATCCCATTTAGCAATTGCTTTCCTCGCAAAAAAGATCTAAGTGAAAGTAAGGAAAACAAAAAAAAAGTGTTCACAAGCACTACAAAAAAAGAAAAGTACCAAAAAACACATGCGGTACCAAAAAAAAAAGAATAAGAGCTACTGTTACAAAAAATGGGAAACCAGGAGCTCAACCAAAAATGGCCTCTAGCCAAAGTTTCAGCTCCTCAAGCAAACTTTTGGCCTCAGCAGTTAGAGTTTCCAAGGCACGCTTCTTCCGGAACTTGCCGTGAGATGCTGGAGAATGTTGTAACCCTTCTTCTACACCGGGAAGCTTATCCCGAGCAGTTTGCCATCATTTGTTTTCTTGAGTCCTCCTTTGAGAACTGATGACACAAAAAATGTGTCACTTTGCCTCTCCAAACTCAAGAAAGCTACATGAAGCTGTAGCCTGCCATAAATAGGCAATGCTACTTCCAAAAATCAAATCTTATCAGAATCAAACAAAATTCGCAAGATCCTTCAAGACTGCCAAAAGAGGAGTACACAAGAAGTTTCGGGCCATTTCAAAATCATTTGGCCTAACTCCGCTTCTCCGACAGCTGAAAAGGAGCTCCCGGCGGCGAAAGCATTGGAGACACCGAATCTTCGATTAGAGCCGATAGATGGTCTCAAAATACATCCAAAAGGCTCCACGTTAAGTTCCGAGTCAAACCGACAATGTTTGACCCTACATCAACCCTCGAACAGCTAAATCAAGCCTCTCGACGGAGAGAACCACCGAGTCCATCACTCATCAGATCGAACACATGGACGGCTTCAAAATGCTTACAAAGGGCTACACGTCAAATTTCAGGTCATTTCGACAACATTTGACCAGAATTTGACGCTCGGAAGCCAAATCAGGCCTCTTGGCGGCGAAGCTCCCTGGGACCATGGTTTCTAAGACAAAGCCTCTAGATCATCTTAAAATGACTCCAATAGGTTCCCTGTCAAATTTCAAGTCAATCGGACATCGGTTGACCGCACATCAAACCACGACATCTTCATCGCGACAAAAATAAGTCTACTGGTGTTAGGACCCCAGACGGCTTCAAAACTAAAATAAAAGCCTATGGATGGTCTTACTTATTGCTCAAGAGGCTTCACCCCAAATTTTAGGTCATTCCGACATCGTTTGGCCCAGTTTCAGCTCCGACAAGAGTTGCGACTCTTCAACTGCTCGGCGACCACTTAATGCGATTAATTGACTAGCTTTATTGCAGTCATTAATTCATTTCTTTAGACGGCCCAATCAGAAGCAAGCAAATGGGAGTTACAAGTCAAGAGATGACATTTAAACCATGAAACTCCTCCCATCATGGCGATTAAAGGCGATTAAATGCCCTCAATCTCCACCGGCCAATCAGAAGCCAAGAAAAAGGAGTTACAAAATAAAGGAATTAAATCCTGTAACTCCTCCCATTATGCGGCTTAATAATAATAAAAGCCCATAAACTCTCCTAAATGGCTACCAAGAGCCTATAAATAGGAGAGCACTCCAAAGGAATCCAGATCGGAAAAACAAGAGAGATCCCAGATCAGAAAAAAGCACAGAAAACCCAGAGAAAGAAAGAGAGAAAACTCTGCGAAAGTTCTGCACCGGCCACCGCTACAAGGTGACAAAAGTCCCTTGGGGGGTACCCCCCACCAAGGTCCTTGCCTTCTCATTTTGCCTCCAATGGCTTAGACGTGGCTTTTTCAGCCCATCTACTTAGTTTTTTTATTGGACATAGGACCTCCTTTTGGTTTTTGTCCTCTAAAAACCTAAGGTTATAGCCAAGCCAAGCGAATCAAGAGCATCCTCTGTTCTCATCTGCCTGGATAATGGCGAAGTCCACATATTGCTTGCGACTGTCAATCTGAATGAGTCCCCCACAATCTCCTGAGAGGTTAGATCCTCATTTTCTTGCTTTTCATTATAGTTTGTATTTTTCCAAAAGAGATAAAAATCACAACTCTTGTCTTTCATTATTGATAAGAATTGTAAATCGGCTATAAACGCCAAAAATCGGTTATAAACACCAAAATCGACTATAAATGCCAAAAAATTGCCTTTCACGGTGAATCAAGAAAAATGTCTCTTTTCTTAAATATATGTGCAATGGAAAACTTGAAAGAAGTTGATTTCCGTTTTACTTGCGAAGGTTGATCTCCGGTCACCACTTGCAATTCCAAGTACAATAGAAAATCTGGTACACTCACACAAAAAATTGTTGATGCACGCCTCTGCCCCCCGGTTACGAAAGGGTCGGACCCAAACGGACTCCCACGTCCGCCGACCTCGGTAGAACCGAGCAATTGAAGCGTTGTTCATCAAGCTGGCACACCCGGTGGGACCCGTTCATTTGAGAACACGATGCTAGAAATGAAATATTTGCATATCATATCTTTTGCTCTATGCTTATACTTCTTTTCTCGATTCCTAGGCTACTTTCTAATTGGTGGCCTATGTTGAATTCCGCATCTAAAAAAAATGAGATGAGAGTTTTTGGAAATTTCTAATTCTTTGAATTTATTTCCACTCTTTCTCTTTTCAAAAAAAAAACAAAAAATCAGATTTTTTTCATTTTGGATTCAAAATTAAGGAACCTTGATCCTTTCCTTTCGTTCATCGTGCTTGCAGAAATGTTGAGCCTGTTCGACTAAGGTTTTGGGCCATCGTTTCTCTTTGATGAGTTCATTAAAAATCTAAAATAGAATAAAAGTAACAAAAAAACAAAAATTTCAGTTTTTTCATTTTGGATTCAAAATTGAGAAACCTTGATCCTTTCCTATCGTTCATCGTGCTTGCAGAAATGTTGAGCCTGTTCGACTAAGGTTTTGGGCCATCGTTTCTCTTCGATGAGTTCATTAAAGATCTAAAAGATAAAAAAATAAAAAAACAAAAAACAAAAATCAAATTTTTTCATTTTGGATTCAAAATTGAGAAACTTGATCCGTTCCTATCATTCATCGTGCTTGCAGAAATGTTGAGCCTGTTCGACTAAGGTTTTGGGCCATCGTTTCTCTTCGATGAGTTCATTAAAAATCTAAAAAAACATAAAAGTAAAAAAAATCAGATTTTTTATTTTGGATTCAAAATTGAAAAACCTTGATCCTTTCCTATCGTTCATCGTGCTTGCAGAAATGTTGAGCCTGTTCGACTAAGGTTTTGGGCCATCGTTTCTCTTCGATGAGTTCATTAAAGATCTAAAAAATAAATAAAAATAAAAAAAAACAAAAATCAGATTTTTCATTTTGGATTCAAAATTGAGAAACCTTGATCCTTTCCTATCGTTCATCGTGCTTGCAGAAATGTTGAGCCTGTTCGACTAAGGTTTTGGGCCATCGTTTCTCTTCAATGAGTTCATTAAAGATCTAAAAAATAAAAATAAAATAAAATCAGATTTTTCAGTTTGGATTCAAAATTGAGAAACCTTGATCCTCTCGTATCGTTCATCGTGCTTGCAGAAATGTTGAGCCTATTCGACTAAGGTTTTGGGCCATCGTTTCTCTTCGATGAGTTCATTAAAAATCTAAAAAAAATAAAAGTAAAAAAAATCAGATTTTTCATTTTGGATTCAAAATTGAGAAACCTTGATCCTTTCCTATCGTTCATCGTGCTTGCAGAAATGTTGAGCCTGTTCGACTAAGGTTTTGGGCCATCGTTTCTCTTCGATGAGTTCATTAAAGATCTAAAAAATAAAAATAAAAATTCAGATTTCTCATTTTGGATTCAAAATTGAGAAACCTTGATCCTTTCCTATCTTCATCGTGCTTGCAGAAATGTTGAGCCTGTTTGACTAAGGTTTTGGGCCATCGTTTCACTTCGATGAGTTCATTAAAGATCTAAAAATAAAAAAAAAGTAAAAAAAAATAAATAATAAAAAAAGACATAGACCACTAAGGTTAAACCAATTGCGTTCTTTGATCACGGTTGATTCAAGAAATGCCTTGTCCAAAGTGTGGAGACAGCTTGACTGTTCTAGGCAACGGTCCTCCAAACGGGTTCATTAAGTAATCCTACCCTTACCTGGGGGTAATTCTATCAATCGAGATTTCATAAGACCGAGTTAGGAGGCCTATATGTACTTTCTCGTCTTTTAAATAAAAAAATTTTCAAAATAAAAATTTTAAAATAAAAAATCAAAATTAAAAAAAAATTAAAAAAAAATCTTAAAAAAAATAAAAATAAATAAATAAATAAATAAAAAGATTTTTCAAAAAAATCTTCAAAAAAAAAAACTTCAGTCATTTTTGGGTTCAGATTGGAGAAATTTTGGTCTCCTCCTTTCTGAGCACTGGCGCTCGCGGAAATCGTTGAGCCCGTGTTCAAATTGGAATGCCTTTTGCTCTTTTTTATTAACCCGATCTTGGCCTTTCAAAAAAAATAACTCGTCATTTTTGGATTCAGAACCGAGAAATTATGGTTCATTTCCTTCTGAGTACTGGCGCTCGCGGAAATCGATGAGACCGTATTTGGATCGGAATACCATCTGCTCTCTTTAATGAATCCAATCTTGACCTTTCAAAATCGAGAATCTCATCTCATGGATGCGGTCTCAAAACATTTGTGTCTAGTGGTACTAGTACGCCCTTTCAGAGTCTACTGTATTCGCGATCGGTACATTTGTAACTCCAAACTTATATTATTCTTACATTGAGCAAGCTCTGCTTCTCCATAAGTCGAATTTAGGTTCACAATTGCTTCTAGCAGTCATTGGGACGCTCATTCTGGGCTTACCATACCTGCGATAAGAACAATTATACCCTCTATGGTGTTTTGCCTTCTTCATATTGCTTGGGTCATCTCCCTCGAGCGATTTGAAAAGACAAAACTATAGAACTTCCCATTTATGATCATTATATTCTTGTGATTACTTATGGATGTGGTCTTGTTTCAGAAATTTTTTTCGAAAAAACTAACAATGGCAGCATCGCTTACCATTACTTTCGATGAGAGCAAGCACCAGCTCATGCTTCAACAGAAGCAGACCACGCGCACCTACAAGCGCCCCATCAGCTGCCGAAGCGTCAACTCCCTCAGCAACTCTCTGAACTCCGGGTCGACCTCGACTCCCCGGACTATTGTCTTTGGGACGCTGGGACCATTCCCACTTCCCGCAGAACAAACTGCTCCTTCCAAGAAGCAGAAGGTCGCCTCTCAACATGTCACTACCGTGACACCAAAGGCGAGCACCAGAAGGCCCGAAGCCCGTGGCACCCCCACGAAGCCTCGACCTGCAAACAACCAGGTCTAGCCCAAGACTTGGTCCCCAAGACCTTCACCAAAACAAAGAAGGTCCCAAACATCCACCAAGCCAGCATTCCTAGCCCCCACTCAAGGAGAACCAGTTCTACCCTCTTGCCTACATGAAAGAGGAGAGACCCATCTCCAACCTGACTCCCAAGTCAACCCAGCATGAGCCAGCTTGTTCCTACAAGCCCAAAATCAGATCATGCATCACAAGGCCTCTGCAGACACCTGCTAAGGCCTACAATCCTGCAGTTCGACCCTTCATCTCTACAGTGGCCGAACTTGAAAATTCAAAGCTTCGCTGCAACAGATGAAGGACCGGGTTCGCACCTATCCTTGCCTAGCTACAAAGAAGACAGGCTTGGCTGCTGCGCCCGAGGGAGCACATCCTTCATCGTCAAAGCCCAGCCAGAGCTGACCGAAGCTCAAATTGCCCGTCGTATATGCCGCCGCGCATCGTATCGACAAAAGAGACTAGAAAAGCAAAGGACCCAGCCTCCTACGCCTCAAGTCTCTCACAAATGGGTCGAAAAAGAAAGACCCAATCAAGTTGCTGCTGTCCATATGGTTGGAAAAACCAGAAGACACCAAAAGTCAGCATCCAAAATCCATGTCCGACGTCCGATGACCCACAGCGTCTCCAGGACAAGAAGACATTCAGAAGAATCCCCTACTCCTTCAAGCAAAGGACGGCAGAGTGATCCTCCTCAAGCTCTTCTTCAAAAAGAATGAGCCCCAGCTCAGTCACGAGGATGGTTTCTTCGTTCGAATCTCGAAGGATGAACGTCCTGGCAACAAATTCTGAGCCACCACCCCGCAATCCACCTCAAGATGATGCGATCACACGCATCCAGCAGTTGGAACAAGGCCAACAAAGGATTGAAACTCTAATGGAAAACCTTCTCCTCGCCTTCCAAAATCAGGCGAACAATGAACCTCCTCCAAATCATCAAGACGATGAGGTAAATGGGGAAGAAAATAAGTCACACGCCCTTACAAAAAAGGACGTAGACAGTATCCTCGCAAAAGCAAAAGAAGAGGATATACTCAAGGAGAATGGGATCAAGCCACCATATCCGTTATGGATGGACTCGGTCCCGTTCCCTACAAAATTCAAGCATCCTACTCTCCAAACATATACGGGGAAAGGATCAGCCAGACAGCACGTCATCCACTTCAAGATCTTGACGGGAGCTATCGCGGATCAAGATGCACTCAAGATCCGCCTCTTTGCAAGTACCCTAAAAGGTACGGCCTTCGATTGCTACTCCACTCTGCCGGAGGACTCCATCCAAAATTGGGCCATGCTAGAGACACGCTTCCTGACTCACTTCAAAGGTGAGGATCATCCCGCTACTATGGCTCAGCTGTGCAGCCTAAAACAGGGAGAGAATGAGTCAACATATGACTTCATTCATAAGTGGAAAGCTATGGCATACAAATGCTCTAATGTATTGCCACAAGCGTCGCAAGTCGACATCTGCCGAAACAACATGAGAGCTAGAATCCGCTCCATGATCTTCGGCAACAAATCAAAGAACCTGGGAGAACTCCTAGAAGCTTCCATGGAAGCTGAAACGGTGATTAAAGACCTCAACAGTCAGAAATCATCAAGAAAAGAGCCAACCGCCATTGCAATCTCTAATCCAAAGAAGAAAGAGGTCCTTAATGTGCAGACCAAGTCAGCTCCTCAGCCACCAAAGAAAGCTGAAAACAAAGCTGCTGGTAAGAGACCTGAACTCTCAAATGCCTTCAAAAAATGAGTAGAGAAGAAATACCCGCTCGATGAAGATGTTGATGAAATCTTCGGGGCTCTTGTGGCAAACGGCAAGCTCACCTTGCCTGAACCCAAAAGACCGGGTGATGTTGGCAAAACTGAACGATCCTCAGTACTGTCCATTCCACCAGATGATCTCACATCTTCTCAATCAATGCTTCCTTGTGAGGGAGAAAATAAACGAGATGTGGAAAAACGGAGTCATCACCTTTGACAAAAACTATGGGTCTGCCTCCGCCAACATGGTGACATGTGGACAAACATCAAAATCACAGAAGAAGAAGATCACTACTTCCTTCAAGGTGATAAACTCAATTCAAGCGTCTGAGGAACTGGTTTCTTACCCGACACCAGACGGACAATCCATATGGGTACATCCCGATCTCCTAGAAGATGAAAATTGGGAGGTCATGAAAACAAAGCCTACAGCTCAACAGCGAAGGCAGGCTAGGAAGCATCTCCTCAAGCTCAAACGGCAAGAGAAGACCCAGCCAAAACAGGAAGTCCAAGAAAAGGCAGAGGCCTCCTCTACCGCTTCACTGGAGGCAACAAAAATATCCCTTCCAGAGACTTCAAAGGGGGTAAGAAAATTCACTCTCAGTGATTTCATGCCACCTCAATTCAAAGAAGCCACCCAAGGGGCATCATACTCTTGTAATTCGATAGTTGGATTCTCCATTAATGGATACGAGTCCAGCGACACTGATGATGGATTCGAATCCAGCTACACCGATGAGTGGGAGGAGTCCCTTGAAACATGAGAATATCTCTCAATAAAGAATGGGTTCCTAAGACTCATCTTATGCCAATAATCTGGTATAACCCCCTACAGCCGCAAGGATCCCGGTCTGATGATGAAGAAGACCAAGAGGCTGTACAAGAAAATGCTGCTGACCCAGCACCCATCATTGCTCCAGTGGAAATCAACTATATTGAGCCACGAAGAGTTGATGAAGAAGAAGATTTGGCTCCTATGCCTAATCTTGAAGAGTATGCAAGGATCTTGCAGTGTCTCGCTCTAGAACAAGAGCAAGACCACGTCAACGAGCCTCCTCGCAATCCAGAGCTGGAAGTCCCTGAAGTCCATCGGGTACATCCTCCCTTAACTCCTAAAAATGGAGAAAATTGCCAGATAGACGATCCTCTTACATCCGAGGATGAGTCTGACTCCGATCAGACAACGTCTCCTGTCAGAGCTTCTTGTAATGTGATAATTTAGGATTATAACTCTTCCGAAGCATCGTCTGATGAGATCACTTACACTCCGACGACTCCTAGCAATGTATCTTCTGGAGCCACCTCATCTCACGTGACTTTCACTGAGACGACACCCTCTCAGGTTTCTTCCCTGAGACTGTGACTTCAAAGTTCACACCCTTCCTGACTAAAGAATTCCCAGCTATTGATGCTTGGGATGATGAATTGGTCAACGAAGAAGAAAGGTTGCTGGATGTTGTTCAGGACTTGTTCCCGGAAAATGCTCCGTGCAACACAATCACTGAGGATGGTAACTCTGCTGCAGATACATCCTCAGTAAATGAAAAACGACAGCCTCTTGATCCTGAAGACAATCTTCCAAATGAAGACCCCTCTCAAGAAGCTCTCGAAGATGGTAGAGGCACCCGCTCTGGCCGGGACTACCACAAAAATTACAACCAATCTTCCTTTACATATGTAAATCCTTCGGGAAAAGATGTTGTAAGCGCCCCTAGTGGAAACAATGATGAACATGCAAACCCTAAGGAGGCTTTCAAGTATGACTTGATTGAACACTTTAAGCACATACCTGCACATCTGCACATCCTAGATTTATTACGAATATCTCTGCGCACTCGTGATAATCTCATTTCAGAATTGCAAAAGCTGAATGAGGATGTCGACAAACATGCCCCACAAGTCCTCCAAATTGAAATGGACTACCAGGTCAAAAACTCAGAAGCTTCCTCAAACGGAGAAAAGAAGAAAACTGAGGGATCATGCATCGAATGCCTCTCGGTTCAAAATGCAGCCAGTGCAACCATCGCCTTCACAAAGGAAGACCTCCCACTTGGCGAAACAAGGCACAACCGACCCCTGTACTTCATAGGGTACATCAAGGAAATGCCTATGCACAGAGTTCAGATCGACCCAGGTTCTGCACTCAACCTCATCTACACATCGGCTCTCAAAGAATTGGGCATCCCACCCCAGCAAGCTGAACCACACATCTGTATCTATCTTTGGATACTATGGGAGTACTCAAAGGCCTATCGGTAAAATCAGGTTCAAGTTGCAGATCGGTGATCTTATCTTTGAAGTCACTGTATATGCAATAAAAACCCCTTCATGCTACAACATCCTTCTCGGACGCCCCTAGATCCACGAGAATGGTGTTGTCCCTTCAACTCTACATCAATGCATCAAGCTTGTTGGCCACGACGGCATGATACATCGAATCTTTGCGGACAGAAAACCCTTCAAAGGTAAAGAAGTCCACTTTGCAGACTCACAGATGTATGAAGGTGAAAAGAAGAAGAGGAGACCTTTGCCGAAAATCTCCAGAAAGATAAAGGCAAGGCTCCTCAATAATCACCGAAAGAAAACAAACCATCCGGTAAATCCGAAGAGAGCATTCAAACTCCCTTCATCATCTCCCTCAAACCTTCAAAGCCTTTGGTCATCACAACTAAAGTGAAGAAGGCAAAGCAAAAGTCTAGGGGCAAATTTGTTGTCTCTTTCGTGTCTATCATGCAAGACACGGATTCGGATTCAGAGTCAGAAGACGACACATCATCAAGCCAAGCGACACTCAGCAAGTTCAGCCTGCTCTTACTCCATTGGAGACAACTTCTGACATAGAAGATCCTACGTCAGCTTTCTTCGTTGTTCCAGCAACTTCAGCTAAGGAAAAACCGATCTTCTTCCATAGATCGGATGCTTCTTCATCAAACTCCATGCTTGAACCTTTCCAAAATGAAGGTATGCCTCAACTATCCTTATATAGTCCTGTGGAACAAGCTATTATAAAGAAAATGGGCTATGACGCTCAAAACCCAGTCGGTTTAGGAGAAGGACGCGGTATTCTCACGCTATTGGAGCCCGTCTTGACCAAAAGCCAGCTAGAAGATTGGAGACTCTACGGCTATGTAGAAAAGTCTTCACACGAGCTAGGGTATGATCCCGACACTCCCCTGAGACAGTTGACACAAAGGCTTAAAAGTCAATTTACTGACCAAGCCTCAACATCTCGTATCCATGAAGACATCGATCTCCTTGGATATCTATTCGATGAGTCACCTGACAAAGATCCGGGAAGCTCATCCAATTGGTATGATTTCTCTAACAATGAAGAGGAATTGTCCGATGGCACAGACGTGTGGTCTTCTGACCCAGAAGAATCCTCATCTCCAAAAGAAGTACCCTACTTCGACCCGGTTTCAACAGGCGATTGGGATCATCTCATAGCAAACCTTGAGAACATTGCCGATCAAGAAGACCCGTGGAAAGGAACAAAACCTTGGTCTGGAAATGCCCTTGAAACCCCAGAAGGTTTCGTAGAGCTGGAAGCCTCCGAAAATATTGTGGAGGAACCACCTTCGAACCTTCCAACAGAAGATCCTGTTCAAAAGATAGACTTGGGAACACCTGATAACCCACGTCCTGTATTCATAAGCAAGAATATAAAGGATGATGAGTTACCCAAGTATATCGCCTTTCTTCGTGAGTTCGTTGATTGCTTTGCATGGTCTTACGCTGAAATGCCTGGCTTAGACCCCAAAATAGTGGTCCACAAACTCAATCTTCAAGAAGACATCAAGCCTGTCAAGCAAGGCCAAAGAAGATTTCGTCCAGATGTGATGGATAAAATTGAACAAGAAGTTCAAAAACTCAAAAGCGTCGGCGTCATCCGTGAGGAACAACATCCTGAATGGTTGGCCAACATTGTCCCCGTGACAAAGAAAAACGGGCAGATCGGGGTCTATATCGACTATAGAGACCTGAATGGCGCATGCCCTAAAGATGGATTTTCGCTCCCCATACTAGAGGTAATGATTGATAATACCTGTGGATTCCAGCGAATGACATTCATGGATGGTTTCTCTGGCTACAATCAGATAAAGATGCATCCTGAATATGAAAAACATACATCCTTTTGGACCCCATTTGGCGTGTATTGCTACATTGTTTTCTCCAACGGCGCATACGCACTCCTAAACATGGAGGGTGACAGATGTATGTTGCCCATCAACGGCAAGTTCTTAAAGCGGTACTACCCTTGAAGACTTACCCAACTGGGTAAGAGCAATGCCTGTACGGCCAAAATCGGTTTCCAGGTACACGCTCGTCAAACCCACTCTTTTTTGAATTTTCATATCAAATGTTGAAATTTCTAGAAATTTAAACAATGCTTACTTTCACCGTTTCATTGTTCAAAAATTCCAAGTTTAAGAACCTTTCCCTAACTTGACCAAAATTTTCAACCCTTGAACCCAAAATTCATGGTTTGAAACAAAATCCGGATTCAGGGATTTCCACCCTAGTCCACCCTGCCTTTTACCGCCAAAATGGTTTGACCCTCGTGTCTTTAAACAAAAAAAAATGGTTTTCAAAAACCACGGGGAAGCGACGTTTAGTCGATACTCGCACAAATTGGAAGCATGCGAACCACGTTCGACATTTCCAAAATCGCAGGGAATGCGACATTTCGTCGATACTTGCAAAATAAAAAAAAAACCGTGGAGACGCAACATTTCAGTTGATATCCACAACCCAAATTTCAAAGGTTCGAAAAAACCAAGAAATTATGGAGATGCAACATTACAGTTGATATCCATAACCCAAAGGTTCGAAAAAACCGCAAATTTCAAAAATCATAGGGAAACGACATCAAGTCAGTACCCGCAAAACCAAGATTTTTGAAAAGCAAGGATGCGACATTCCATCGATACTTGCACCCAAATCCGCGAGGATGCAACATTCCATCGATACTCGCAACCGAATGAGCAAGGATGCGACATTCCATCGATACTTGCAAGACCATTCAGTAGGGAGGCGACTTTTAGTCGATACTTGCATTTTTGAAAACCAAAATCGGCTATAGATGCCACCAAAATCGGCTATAGATGCCACCAAAACCGGCTATAGATACCACAAACCGGCTATAAATGCCATCAAAACAGGCTATAAATGCCACCAAACCGGATATCAATGCCACAAAACAAAACCGGCTATCAATGCCACAAATCAAAACTTGGTTTTAAAAAAAAAAAAAAAAAAACTCGGCTATCAATGCCACCAAAACCGGCTATAGATGCCACCAAACCGGCTATCAAATGCCACAAACTTGGCTATCAATGCCACAAAAAAGCTGGCTTTCATGCCAAAATCGGCTTCCATGCCACAAACAAAATCTGGCTCCCATGCCAAAACAATCATTTGACAAAAGATTTTCATAAAATGACAAGCTTTTGATCAAATCTCATTTAGCAATTACTTTCATCACAAAAAGATTTAAGTGAGCGTAGGGAAAACAAAAAAAAAAAGCATCCCATTTAGCAATTGCTTTCATCACAAAAAGATTTAAGTGAACGTAGGGAAAACAAAAAAAAGAGTACCAAAAAATACCTGCGGTACCAAAAAAAAAAGGGTTGACAAGCACTACAAAAAAAAGAGTACCAAAAAAAAATACATGTGGTACCAAAAAAAAAAAAAAGTGTTCACAAGCACTACAAAAAAAATACATGTGGTACTAAAAAAGAAGGGGGGGGGGGGGGGCTGGCCTACAGGCCACGTGTACGGATTTGTCCGTACGGCCCACAAAAAGAAAAAAAAAAGAAAGCATAAAAAAAAACGTGAAAAAAAAGAGAAGAGAACACGTGAAAAAGAAAAAAAAAAAAGAAAACACGTGTAAAAAAAAAGGGAAAACACGTGGAAAAGAAAAGAAAAGAAATAAACAAAAAAAAATACTTTCTTTTTATACAATCCTACTTTCTACAATGGAGTTTTCTTGACAAAGAGAACTTACTTGAAGCCATTGATGGAGAAGAAGAAGAAAAGCGTGAAGATCCTTGAAGAAGAAAAACTCTTGGTCTTGGAGCACTCTTGAGATTGTTGCAAAAGAAAGCAATAAGAGCAAGAGATCTAACCTCCTCCATGCTTTTATAGAAGAGAGCAAACCAAAGAAGGAAAGAAGAAAGAGGTAAGTGTTACTAATTAGTAACCTTACCAAAAGAAAGAAATTAGAAAGATTCTTCCCAAAAGAAAGATATCTTGAGGGATTCTCTCTTAAAAGAAACCA
Organism: Litsea cubeba; assembly: GCA_012931725.1. NCBI lineage: Eukaryota > Viridiplantae > Streptophyta > Magnoliopsida > Laurales > Lauraceae > Litsea > Litsea cubeba. The sequence goes on from CM022952.1 coordinate 47,579,054, forward strand.
ATGAGAGATTTTATCCTAAAAGATAGGATATCTTGAGATATTCTCTCCCAAAAAAAGATATTTTGAGGATATTCTCTCCCAAAATAAAGGGAACATGAGAGATTCTCTCCAAATAAAGATATTCTTAGATATTCTCTATCCAAAGGAGATATTTTTATATATTCTTTACAAAAATGACACCATATGAGATCTAAGCCATTACAAAAGCTTAAGGTCCCATGGGTTAGCCCATATGAGCCAGGTTTGACCACCTAGGCACTTTTAAAAGGAAAAAATAAATAAAAGAATTAGGGCTTTTAGTCAAAGAGAAATCCCTCTTACCAAGAGCATACAAAAATGGTTCCATGCCTCTTTTGAGTTGATTGGACCATACAAAAAGAATTCCAAGCCCCATGAGCTTTCAAAAATCAAACCATCCAGCCTCATCTACCAAATTGAGCCAAAATCTTGAAATTGACATTCCACAAAAATCCAAACCAAATCCTGGTCCCCTAACTTGCTACATACAGCTTGTTAGGTCACAAGACCAAAATCAAAAACCAAAATCTGATCCCCTAACTTGCCACATACAGCCTTTTAGGTCACAAGATCAAAACCAAAAACCAAAACCTGATCCCCTAACTTGCCACATACAGCCTTTTAGGTCACAAGATCAAAACCAAAATTGACCCCACAACATTCCACATACAGCTTGTTGGGTCACACGGTCAAAACCAAACCCGACCCCCTAACCTGCCACATACAGCTTGTTAGGTCACAAGGTCAAAAACAAAAACCCAAATCCACATCCCTGATGTCATCTTCAAAATTTTCCTTTGAGACAGTACGTGATTTCTTTCACTACCAAAGACTACAATACCAAAAGAAAGACTGCTCAAAGACTATTGGTCAAGTCACAAGCTCTCCTTCAAAAATCTCTTCGAGACACATCGACTACAAAAGTTAAGCAACTCGTCGCTGTACCTCGGTGGGGTATCTGTTGACACAAAAAATGTGTCACTTTGCCTCTCCAAACTCAAGAAAGCTACATGAAGCTGCAGCCTGCCATAAATAGGCAATGCTACTTCCAAAAATCAAATCTTGTCAGAATAAAACAAAAACTACAAGATCCTTCAAGACAGCCAAAAGAGGAGTACACAAGAAGTTTCGGGCCATTTCAAAATCATTTGGCCTAACTTCGCTTCTCCGGTAGCTGAAAATGAGCTCCCGGCGGCGAAAGCATTGGAGACACCAAATCTTCGATCAGAGCCGATGGATGGTCTCAAAATACATCCAAAAGGCTCCACGTCAAGTTCCGAGTCAAACCGACAACGTTTGACCCTACATCAACCCTCGAACAGCTACATCAAGCCTCTCGGCGGTGAGAACCACCGAGGCCATCACTCATCAGATAGAGCACATAGACGGCTTCAAAATACTTACAAAGGGCTACACGTCAAGTTTCAGGTCATTTCGACAACATTTGACCAGACTTTGACGCTCGGAAGCCAAATCAGGCCTCTCGGCGGCGAAGCTCCCCGGGACCATGGTTTCTAAGACAGAGCCTATGGATCATCTTAAAATGACTCCAATAGGTTCCCTGTCAAATTTCAAGTCAATCGGACATCGGTTGACCGCATATCAAGCCATGACATCTTCATCGCGATAAAAATAATTCTACTGGTGATAGGACCCCAGACGGCTTCAAAACTCAAACAAAAGCCTATGGTTGGTCTTATTTATTGCTCAAGAGGCTTCACCCCAAATTTTAGATCATTCTGACATCGTTTGGCCCAGTTTCAGCTTCTGACAGAAAATCGGCAGCTCTGCGCGACAAAGTCTTCGGCTTTCCCGGAAAATTGGAAACTTTGCACTAAAATATGCAAGGATCCTCATCAAGTTTTCTATAGGGAAATCAGGCCAATAAATGATCAAAATGTCAAGGAAAAATACAGAAGAAAAAAAGAATCGAAAAACATAAAAAACGGACGCAAAAGGGGACAAAAGGGGGGAAAACCCCCCCAGGGTCGCAGACCCCTGCGACCCTGGCCCATGGTCTCCGGCGACCATGGAGCCCGGGATCGCCGAGAGGGCCCCGGAAGCCCCGTTTTTCGTCGTTTTTCGCGATTCGAAGCGTCCGACCCCTGAGATTTTCCAAAATTCATACTTTTGAGACACCAAATCCTTTGACATCCGTCAAAATTACGGGTCAATCATCAAGAGTATCAAAATCAACATTGATCGCCAACCGGTCAACCAAAAAAAGTGTACTTTCTACCCGACCGATCAAGAAATCGACAGGACAGATGGCACCGACCCGCTGTTGGCAACCAATACCTGAAGTTATATGGTCATCCGATGTCGATCTACATGAAGATCCATCGATGATCATCGCCAGAAGAATCCCAAAAGACGCGGCACGGCCCGCGACTCTTCAACTGCTCGGCGACCACTTAATGCGATTAATTGACTAGCTTTATTGCAGTCATTAATTCATTTCTTTGGACGGCCCAATCAGAAGCAAGCAAATGGGAGTTACAAGTCAAGAGATGACATTTAAACCATGAAACTCCTCCCATCATGGCGAGTAAAGGCGATTAAATGCCCTCAATCTCCACCGGCCAATCAGAAGCCAAGAAAAAGGAATTACAAAATAAAGGAATTAAATCCTGTAACTCCTCCCATTATGCGGCTTAATGACAATAAAAGCCCATAAACTCTCCTAAATGGCTACCAAGAGCCTATAAATAGGAGAGCACTCCAAAGGAATCCAGATCAGAAAAACAAGAGAGATCCCATATCAGAAAAAAGCACAGAAAACCCAGAGAAAGAAAGAGATAAAACTCTGCGAAAGTTTTACACCGGCCACCGCTACAAGGTGACAAAAGTCCCTTGGGGGGTACCTCCCCCCCCCCCAAGGTCCTTGCCTTCTCCTTTTGCCTCCAATGGCTTAGACGTGGTTTTTTCAGCCCGTCTACTTAGTTTTTTATTGGACATAGGACCTCCTTTTGGTCTTTGTCCTCTAAAAACCTGAGGTTATAGCCAAGTCAAGCGAATCAAGAGCATCCTCTGTTCTCATCTGCATGGATGATGGCGAAGTCCACATATGGCTTGTGACCGTCAATCTGAACGAGTCCTCCACAATCTCCTGAGAAGTTAGATCCTCCTTTTCTTGCTTTTCATTGTAGTTTGTATTTTTCCAAAAGAGACAAAAATTACAACTCTTGTCTTTCATTATTGATAAGAATTGTAAATCGGCTATAAACGCCAAAATCGGCTATAAATGCCAAAAAATCGCCTTTCACGGCAATCAAGAAAAATGTCTCTTTTCTTAAATATATGTGCAATTAAAAACTTGAAAGAAGTTGATCTCCGTTTTACTTGTGAAGGTTGATCTCCGGATCACCACTTGCAATTCTAAGTAAAATAGAAAATCTGGCACACCCACACAAAAAAATATTGATGCACGCCTCTGCCCCCCGGTTACGAAAGGGTCGGACCCAAACGGACTCCCACGTCCGCCGACCTCGGTAGAACCGAGCAATTGAAGCGCTGTCCATCAAGAACTTGATCGACATCTACAACCTAGTGAATCAAAGCACTCTCCCTGTCGCGAGCCTCTGTTATAGCAGCCCACTTGGCCACGACTTGTGCCTTCAAATGATCAAGACATTGCCTGGCCTCGACGACTTCCTTATCAAGGATGTTAAGGTCATGCCTCAGCCCGATAATGGTTAACTCTTCTAAATTTCTCTCCCGGACTAGCTGCTTCCTGCTCTGTTGTAGCCTCATCCATGTCAGGTTGAGCCTTATTAGCAGGATCCAGGAACATCTCCTTGAAGAAGTCACCATCAGGGAAAGCTATGGTCTCAAACCACTTGTCACCCAGTGCAATGATCCTATCAACGATCGCCCTGACATCTGTGACGTCTAGACCAGCCTCTTCAGCATCACCGAGAATATCCTGCACATGCTGGATCATGCTAAATCCGGCATCCAAGTGTCCAGAAAGGAGAGTCTCGATCCAAGAATTGAAAACCCACACCAGCACCTTCTTCGCAAATAGTAGAGATGGCCCAGATGAAGATTCGCCCCACTCCGTCGGTCAGCTGCTCATGTCATGCCCCATTGGAAGAGTAGCAAAAGAACTCGTTCCAATTGGAGCCGCTGGGGAAGGTATCTCAGCACGAGGTCTCGCCTCTGTCGTGTCAGAACTGGTTGTAGGAGTCCCTACCTCTAGATCAACCTCTGGCACCCCTTGCTCTGGTTCTGAAGAAAGCGATGGACTCTCTCTGTCACTTCATCACCTGCCAATGAAACACAAAAAGGTATGAGTACGATCCTATTAAAAAAATCATTATCAGGGTTATCATTACAAAGTACCTTCTTCGATGACTGGCGGAATACTCTCTTCCTCTATGAACTCATCGGAAGCATCGTCAACATTTTCGTCCATTGATGATTCAAAGTCATCGGAATCCTATGGCAAGTCAGCTGACAAGAAAAATGTTAGCAAACCAAGTCACAGACAAAAAAAAAAAAAAGAAAACAAGAAACCAAAAGAAGTTATACCATTTGGAGATTCTGGAATCACTCCAGAGTCCCTTGGTTCTTCTTCAGGTGCAGCAACTGAATCCGTCACCGCCTCATCGGCCGGAACCTCTGGCATCGCCAAGCCATCATCCTCTGCTAAAAAAAGAGGAAGAGAGAAAGCAAATCAGAACATGGAGAATTCCATGAAAGAAACGAAAAGAGAAAGAGGAAGAATTATACCTTCATTCACGGTCTCTTCTTATCGACTCCTCTTTTCTGGAGGCTTGTCAGCATTCCCTGGCACCTACTCATTAATGGTAAGAGGGACTTCCACATCAGGAGAATCTTCATCCCGTCCCTTGCGATGTTGACTCCTTTTCCTCTTACTTCTGCGTGCTCGCTTCCTAGAACAACCTGCCCCATTGTCAGAGTCAGCTTTCCCACTTGACTCCTCACTGGATGGTCTGCTCTTGGCAGTGGACTCCATGGAAGCTCGCCTCTGAGCCACTTGCATCCAAGCATCAAGCTCAGCTTCCTCATGTTCTAGCTGTTCTAAGGCTTCATCAGGTACTTCCCGAACAGCTTCAGAACCGATGACGCCCTGGTCACCGAGAAAGCCTATCTTATGCTTCTCTCCAGAAAGGAAGGCCAAAACTTCCTCTCACCGGATCCCATCCGACTTCCCAATGCCTTTTTCCAGACAACAACTTTACATCAAGCTTCTTCTTGGAAAGTCCCCGGTATGCCAAAAAGCTCTCCAGGAACCACTTCGTGAAGCCAGTAGTTCGGAAAGTCGACAATTCAAGATAAGAAATCATGGTAGTAGTGTCTTCAGCACTATAAAAAGCCCATGCATTTCTGCCATCCTACAAACCTCCAAAGCGCTTCACCATACTCGAATGCACTCCAACAACGCCTTGAGAAAAGCCCAACTGCGGCGCAAAACGAGAAGGTACATACGGCTAGATATCGACAAAAAGATGTCTACAGTACACCATTGTGCCGACACGCATGGTGAAAAGCCACTCCTTCTCTGCATTTGTCAAGGAGTAATGCCTTCCCAACCCTGCCTTGGTAGAGTCACGGGAGGCACCAAAATCAAAAGCCTTCTTCCGCAACTCCGGACAAAGCTTCATTGAAGATTGCCCCATCTCGACGTCCCAGAACCGTCGGATCCTCATGCGGGCAAACAAAAGAGATTCGAATACAGGTTTACCCTTAGCCAATCAAATGATGAGAGGATCATCATCATGTGCAGCACCCAGCCGGTGGAAGCCAGGACAGTGGTATGCATACCACGAATAAAAGATGTGGCTGAAAATACCCTGTTCATAGGGAGCCCAAGCCGAACCAAGAAAGCAGCAGCCTGCAGTTCGGTACACAGATAGGAGTAAAGAGTGTTAGATATCGTGATCACTGAGAGGGGGGTGAATCAGTGATCCCTTAAAAACAGGTCTAATTTAACAACAAAAGCAAATCAAATCACACAAGGACACCAGTTTTAACGTGGTTCACCAAAAGGCTACGTCCACGGTTCAAAGACTGTCCGAACACCGATCCGGAACAGGTCTGAATCTATTTAGTTGCACCAACGACAAAGAGCACCAACCCTTAAGTTTCAGATAGCACCAACTATCTAGGAAGCACCTACTCCCTTTACAATTTATCTGCACCAATAGATAGGATCACCAAACCCCTAACACCAAGCACCAACTTGATGTTCTACAGAATTAAAGTAGAGAACTTTTCTACAGCCCTTCCCCTCTACAATCTCTCTCTCTCAATCCCTTACAAATTGAAATTCAAAGCATAAACAGAGAGACACTTATCTTATGGATGAATCACCATCTTCATGAGCACATTCTCGTCCACACTTGCTGTAGAAACGTGCAACACAACAGCACACAGCAACTGCTTCTTCTCCAATCACTCTTCTCTCCGAAACTCTTTCTTTTGTTCTCTCTTCTCTTCTGTGTACTTGAAAACGAACCAATCAAGCCTTTATATAGGTTATGGTAACCCTTAAGAGTGTTCAAATTAGGCTAGAATTCGTTTAGAAAGAGTCCCAAACGAAATACAAAAGATTCCTGAATTTTCGTGCACAACTTCTGATTTCTGCGCAATTCTGGTTCCCGTGCTCGGTCGACATCATGGTGTCTTCGGTCGACCGGCGACACACTGTGTCACAAAATAACTGGGAGCTATCTAAATCTGTTTTCTGCAGGTTTCTCTTGCCCGGTCGACCGCATGAGGTGCCCGGTCGACCTGCCACTCTGCTTCAGGACAACTAATTTCCTGTACTGTGTCAGTTTGTTTTCTCTTTGAAGCTCTATCAATACCACACTATCAACACCACACTTGTGACATTGTGTTGACAATAATTCCAATACAAAATGATACTTGAGATACTAAATTCTTCAATGCTTCATAAAACTTCTCAAGTCATCTCAAATTCCAACAATCTCCCCCTTTGGAATTGTTGGCAACACTTGGAACTTCAACACTTGGAACACTTTGAACCAATTGACCTTCATGAAGCTTCTTCAGAACCATAGACCAACAGAATCAAGATCTTCACATTCTTGATACCAATCTCCCCCAAGCTATCATAGCACAACAACTTCTTCTAGCATAGCTTTCTCCTATCATAACATTCTTTTCTCCCCCTTTGACAACAAGTCCAAAGGGACCAACGAAGGAGCGAATAGTATATTCAAGGAATACAGTGCTCCCCCTTTCAAGCACATCTCCTAAGGATTAGGAGAGTGAGTAACTCCTAATTTTTTCCAGAGATACTCGAAGACTTCCTTTGGCAGAGGTTTTGTGAAGATATCAGCAACTTGCTCAGTAGTTGGAACATATTCCAACTTTACCTCACCGTCTGCAACCTTTTCCTTGAGAAAGTGATAGCGGATTGCAACATGCTTGGTTCTAGAATGCTGAACCGGATTCTTAGAGATGTGAATTGCACTTGTGTTGTCACAGAGGATCGGCATAGGATCCGTTGTCGGAACTCCTAGATCAAAGAGCATTTGCCGCATCCATAACACTTGCGTACAACAAGTTGCCGCTGCAATATATTCCGCTTCCGCTGTAGAAAGGGATACTGAATATTGTTTCTTACTGTGCCATGCCACCAACCTTTCACCGAGATAGAATGCACCACCGCTTGTACTCTTGCGATCATCTATACATCCAGCCCAATCGGCGTCAGAGTATGCAACAAGAGTGAAGGATTTGCCTTTAGGATACCAAATACCAAGCTCCATGGTACCTTTCAGATATCGAAATATCCTTTTTACTGTTGTAAGTTGCATCTCAGTTGGTGATGCTTGAAATCGAGCCACCATACATACTGCTTGCAGAAGATCCGGTCTTGTAGCAGTCAAATAAAGCAAGCTTCCTATCATAGAACGATAAGTGGTGTGATCAACGGACGAACCCTTATCATCTTTGCTTAGCTTTGTGTTCGTTGTCATTGGTGTGCTCACTGGCTTGCTGTCTTTCATGTTAAAACGCTTCAGCATTTCCTTGATGTATTTCATCTGTGATATGAAGATACCATGTTTCAGCTGCTGAACTTGTAAACCAAGGAAGAACTTTAGTTCTCCAAGCATTGACATCTCAAATTCTTTCTTCATCTCTTCAGCAAAATTCCTGCACATTTCTTCATCATTGCCACCAAAGATTATGTCATCGACATAAACAATGACAACCAACTGTTTGCTCAACTCTGTTTTGACATAAAGATTGCTATCAACCAGTCCTTTTCCAAAGCCGATCTTGCGGAGATATAGGTCCAGCCTTGCATACCACGCCCTTGGCGCTTGTTTCAGCCCATAAAGAGCCTTTTTCAACTTGCACACTAGGTCTGAATTTTTGCTAATAAGAAAACCATCAGGTTGCTCAATGTAGACCTCTTCTTCAAGTAATCCATTCAAGAAGGCTGACTTTACATCCATCTAAAATACCTTGAAGGTCTTGTATGTAGCCAATGCAAGAAACATACGAATGGCTTCCAGACGAGCCACCGGTGCAAAGGTCTCTTCAAAATCTATGCCTTCAACTTGAGCATAGCCTTTACAAACCAACATTGCTTTGTTTCGTATGACCTGACCATCTTCATTCAGCTTATTCCGAAAGACCCCATTTAGTACCAATAACATTCTTATCTGTAGGTCTAAAAACTAGTTCCCATGTGGAGTTCTTCTCAATTTGCTCCAACTCCTCATGCATAGCTTTCAACCAACTTTCATCGAGACTGGCTTCAGCCACAGTCTTGGGTTCAATGGTGGACACAAGTGAGTAATTGCTAACTACACTTTTTCTTGTTTTAACACCGGCCTCAGGATCTCCAATGATTTGATCCTTAGGGTGTTGCTCTATCCAAGTACTTTTCTTTCTAGGTGTAGCATCCTCTGAGTCATCCTTTGATATCTCAGAATCATTAGGTTCAGCCACTTCATCATCAATCTCACTTGAGTCCTCATAAACTGGACTGTCATGATGAGTTACATTCTTTGATTCACAGTTTTCATCAATTCTAACATCGGCACTTTCTATGATTTTTCTGGTCCTTTTGTTAAGACATCTGTAAGCCTTACTAGAGGAGGAGTAACCCAGAAATATACCTTCATCAGCTCTTTCATCAAATTTGCCCGGATTTTGTTCAAGACGCTTGATGTAACACTTGCTACCGAAGACTCTGAAGTGCTTGACTGTTGCTTTTCTCCCAAACCATAGCTCATAAGGAGTTTTGTCTTCATGTGGCCTGATCAAGCATCGATTCTGAATGTATACAGCCGTATGGATTGCCTCCTTCCAGTATTTGTCAGCTAGCTTGCTCTCAGTTAGCATTGTGCGAGCCATCTCTTGCACGGTGCGATTTTTCCGTTCCACAACTCCATTTTGCTGTGGAGTTCTAGGGGCTGAATATTGTCTTTGAATGCCATGGTGCTCACAATAGTTAGTGAACTCTTCAGATGTGAATTCACCTCCTCGATCAGACCTTAAAATCTTGATACGTTTTCCAAGCATATTTTCAACCTGTGCTTTAAACACTTTAAAACGATCAAGTGCTTGATGTTTATGCTTAAGAAACAATACCCATGTCATACGAGTATAATCATCAATGCATAACATAAAATACTTATCTCCATTGGTGCTTTGAGTTCGCATCGGTCCACAGAGATCAGTGTGTACTAGCTCAAGAGGTTTCTTTGTATGATGTTCCTTTGACTTGAACATTACCCTCGTTTGCTTTCCCTTTTGGCAAGAATCGCAAATGGGGTTGGAAGGCTTTTCAACTGTAGACATACCTCTGACAGCCTTTGAATTGCAAATCTTTGACATGTTATCAAAGTTTAGATGCCCAAGGCGTTTGTGCCATAACCAACTTTCCTCTGTCCGACTCATCAAGCAAGTCTTTTCAGCTCCATCTGACAATGTATAGAGATTTCCAGCAGTCCTAGATCCAGTAGCCACTGTTTTGCCGTTGCTACTTTTCTTGATAGCAAACCCATTCTTTATGAAGACAACTTCGTGGCCTTTGTCACAGATCTGGCTCACACTAAGCAAGTTGTGTCTTAGTCCAGACACATATAAGACCTCGTCTGATCTGATCTTGTTTGCCTTTAGCTGAACAACACCTTTTCCGCAGATTTTGGCACCATCATTGTTACCAAACTTCACTGATCCGCCTTCATAGTGCTGTAATTTGACGAATTTTTCTTTATCACCCGTCATATGGCTTGAACAGCCACTATCAAGGACCCATGGTGCTGCCTTCTTTTGTGCATTGAATGCCGTTTGCACAATGAGAGATTCCTTGGAATTATCTTCCCTTTTCTTTGCCCTCCATGCCTTAACTAACTTGGGTTTCTTTTCAACCTGAAATTGGTTAGCTATAGGCAACCTACAATCCCTAGCCAAGTGTCCATAATTATAACACTTATGGCACTCAATTTTGTGGCCGTTTAGGATTGAGAAGGGGTTCCTAGTCACTAATGGACTGTTTCTAACATAGAATCTACAATCAGCTCTTTTATGTCCATATCTATTACAATGAAAGAAATAACCATAGAATCTGAACATTCTTCCTTTCTTAGGTGGCTGGTTAAACTCCACAAACCTTTTCTTATTGACCATCTCAATACTAGGCTGAATTTGAAGCTTTGTTGCCTTGAGAGGTATGGCACTTTGTTTCATAAACAAAGAAGGTGTAGCTTTAGAGGACTCTCCGGTCTCAAATCCAATACCAAATTTATTGTGGAAGGGCTTTTGAAATTTCAGAATTTCATTGAGTTTCATTGTCCCTTCAATTGCTTGGAGCACTTTGAGTTTTTGGCGACTTTCCAAGTTTTCAGCCTTTGCTCTAGCGATTTCAGTTTCAAGTTTCATAGCCTCTTCCTTTTTGATACTTATTTGATTTTCAAGGACTTCCACCATTCTTTTATATTCTTCAACTTGAGTTTTCAAAGAAATAACTAAACTTTCAGATTCATGAAGAAGTTTCAGATTTTTCTTACTTGTTTTTCATTCCATGCTAAGCTCCTCAAGTGCGGCAATGAGTTCTTCTTCAAGATTGACCTCAGCCTCCTCTTCCTCTTCCAGCTCTTGCTCCTCTTCTTCTTCAACAGTAACTATGAAGAGAGCTTCAGTTGCCTCGGCTGATTCATCATCGTCTGAAGTTTCAGACGTGCTGTCATTATATTGACTGATGAAGCTTTTTGCTTTGCTCCTCTTTCTGAAATTTTTCTTCCATTTACTCTTATCAACATAAGAGTCATCATCATTGTTTTCTTTCAGCGGACACTTCGCAGCAAAGTGACCAATACCGCCACAATTGAAGCATTTAAAGGGTAGCTTCCCTTTGAACTTTCCATTGCTTCCTTTCTTCAGCTTTCTAACTAATTGAGCCTCAAGCTCATCATCATCAGTATCAGCATCATGACCAACAGTCTCTTTTCCCTTTTTCTGAACTTTGAAGGCCGCTTCTCTATCAGATGAAGACGTCTTACCTATGCGCATCTCATAGGCAGTGAGTGAGCCATGCAACTCATCCATGGTAAACTCATTCAGATCCTTGGCTTCTTCTATGGCTGAGACTTTTGAATCAAACCGGGGAAGAAGAGATCTTAGAACCTTTTTGACGATTACTGGTTCTTTAATCTCCTCCCCTAGTCCACGAATGTCATTCGTGACTTCATTCACTCATTGCATATACGAGTCAACATTCTCGCTTTCCTCCATGCGAAGAGACTCGAATTGAGAGCGATGAGTTTGCAATTTCGCTTCTTTGATCTTCTCATCTCCTTCATGAATGCTTTTCAATTTGTCCCATATTTCCTTGGCTGTTTTGCATGCAATTACTTTGACCAGCTCGCTGTCCACAAGGCCACTAAAGAGTGCATTCTGCGCCTTGGAGTCGTTGTCTGCTAACTTCTTCGTTGTAGCATCAGTGGGTACTATGGCAATATTGTAACCGACTCTAACGGTCTCCCAGACATCATAGCCAAGTGATTTGATGAAAGCCTGCATTCTGATCTTCCAGAAGGAGTAATTAGAACCATCAAACAAAGGTGCTTTCTTATTCCCTGTATTGGATGCCATGTGATTTGATAAGAGATCACCCTTAGCGTGTTAAGCTTATCAAGGGAACCTTACGCTCTGATACCAATTGTTAGATATCGCGATCACTGAGAGGGGGGGGTGAATCAGTGATCCCTTAAAAACAGGTCCAATTTAACAACAAAAGCAAATCAAATCACACAAGGACACCAGTTTTAACGTGGTTCACCAAAAGGCTACGTCCACGGTTCAAAGACTGTCCGAACACCGATTCGGAACAGGTCTGAATCTATTTAGTCGCACCAACGACAAAGAGCACCAACCCTTAAGTTTCAGATAGCACCAACTATCTAGGAAGCACCTACTCCCTTTACAATTTATCTGCACCAACAGATAGGATCACCAAACCCCTAACACCAAGCACCAACTTGATGTTCTACAGAATTAAAGTAGAGAACTTTTCTACAGCCCTTCCCCTCTACAATCTCTCTCTCTCAATCCCTTACAAATTGAAATTCAAAGCATAAACAGAGAGACACTTATCTTATGGACGAATCACCATCTTCATGAGCGCATTCTCGTCCACACTTGCTGTAGAAACGTGCAACACAACAGCACAGCAACTGCTTCTTCTCCAATCACTCTTCTCTCCGAAACTCTTTCTTTTTGTTCTCTCTTCTCTTCTGTGTACTTGAAAACGAACCAATCAAGCCTTTATATAGGTTATGGTAACCCTTAAGAGTGTTCAAATTAGGCTAGAATTCGTTTAGAAAGAGTCCCAAACGAAATACAAAAGATTCCTGAATTTTCGTGCACAACTTCTGATTTCTGCGCAATTCTGGTTCCCGTGCTCGGTCGACATCATGGTGTCTTCAGTCGACCGGCGACACACTGTGTCACAAAATAACTGGGAGCTATCTAAATCTATTTTCTGCAGGTTTCTCTTGCCCGGTCGACCGCATGAGGTGCCCGGTCGACCTGCCACTCTGCTTCAGGACAACTAATTTCTTGTACTGTGTCAGACTGTTTTCTCTTTGAAGCTCTATCAATACCACACTATCAACACCACACTTGTGACATTGTGTTGACAATAATTCCAATACAAAATGATACTTGCGATACTAAATTCTTCAATGCTTCATAAAACTTCTCAAGTCATCTCAAATTCCAACAAAGAGCTGGCACCAAAGCAAGCCTCTCTCCAAACACCATCTGACAAGCCGAAAAAATAAAATGCGGCCTGATGTGCGTTCCATCTCCTCCAGCAAAGACAGCCTTACCCAGCCAATAAGTGAGGTAAACAGCGAGATCTTTCTGCAGTATAATGTCAGAACAAATGGCGTCTATACTCGTGAAGAAATTCCTCAACTCTTCTTGCATGGTCGAAGTCTTCTTCGAACCCGGATCCTGAGCCCTGGCTTCCCTGGTCATGCTATTAGAAGACTCCCTGTCGTCAAAGAAGTTGGGGAACTAAGAGCCAAAACTCTTCCAACTACTGGATCTGACTTTCGGGCCCTCCTTCTCCTTCAAAAAATCATAGAAGGCGATAAGCTGAAAGTACAGAAGCCTAAACTCCTCAGACTGCTCCTCAAGGACGCTGTCAATAGGCATGAACTCCTCATAGAGTTTGCCAAGGATAGGCAACCTAGTAATGGCGCTCGGCTCCTTCAAAGAAAAACCAATCTCACCATTCGTGACAACGAAGGTGTTGGTTTGTGGAAGGAATGACTCCAGCATAGCCATGAAGGCCTCATCGGAAAAGATCACGGTCTCCCTAAAGGCGCGGACCGCATCAAAAATCCAGACTTCCTTCAAAACGGCACCATCAATCAACAGGATGCGATTAGTCCATGACTTCCAATCGGAGTCAGCACTGAAACGGCCACGAAGTCGAAAAGGATTCACCCAATTGTTGCCATCGCCGCTGAAAATACCAAGGCCCAGCGGTTTCAAATCAACCGACAGATAATCAGAGCCCTGGTAGCCCCTAGCCGGCATCAACTTGTCATAAAGGGCAGGCGACTTCTCTACACATCCGAAATGACCGCCAACAAAAATCTCGGTCTTGATCACGTTGGTCCTTTTCACCCAGCTTGGAGGATCTTCTCTCTTAGAGCACATGGAAGAAAGGCTCATGATCGAGATAGTACAATCAAAAGTCGACCGGGCAACAATAGTTCTCTCCTCACCATTAGCTATGTAAAAGAACTGAAAACATCTTCTTTGGTATGTCATGTCGTCAGGGACTGTATCACCAAAGAAAAAAGGTAGGCTTGGGCAACACCCTCTGATCGTCCATAACCCAAGGACGGTTGCTTACCATGATCTTATAGAATTCCTCACTCTTAAGAGCGATTAGTCGTTGTCTCATCTCATCCTATTGAGAGAGTCGCACTCTTCCAAATTTCTCTCAACATACTGGACCTTCTCCCAGGCCTGCTGAACGGTCGGATTGGAAGATTAGGCGGATCAACGAGGTATGCTTGTAGCAGGCTCTTTACCCTTGTTCATTCTGGAGGAACCACCTACAAAGGTTGGAAAAGAAAAGATCATCTTCAAAATGATAGAATTTCGCTAAAAAAATCTGGCGAGATTTTGACATGATTTTGGGGCAATTCAGAAGAAAAGGGAAATACCCCGAAAGAAATAAAAAGCTTTAAGATGGGCTTAACATCGCTGCGAGCTCGAAAACTCCAAACATTCAAAACCTCAAAAATCTGAACAAATTAGGAAGGGCTCAACATCGCTGTGAGCTCCAAATTCAAAAAATTTGCAAAGATTTTTAAGTATGCTATCACATCATGCTCCCAATTCAATTTACAAAAATGCATGAACGTCTTGATGTGCAAAAAAAAAACGCATTATCATGATGAGCAAAAAGAAAAGGAAGAAAAAAAAGAAACTTTCTCAAAAAAAAAAAAAAAAGGGAAGGGAAAGATAAAAAAAAAGGGGAGTAGCAAAAAAAAGCAACAGAGAAAAAAAACGAGCTGGCCCACATGCCACGTGGCCGTACGGCCAGATCTGCACAAAAAAAAAACCTGCAAAAAAAGGGGAAAAAGCACGTGTAAAAAAAAAAGCACGTAGAAAAGAAAAGAAAAGGAAAGAGACAAAAAAAAAAGCTTTTTTTACCATCCTATTTTCTACATGGAGTTTTCTTGAAAAAGAAGACTTACTTGAAGCCATTGATGGAGAAGAAGAAAAAAAGAAGCTTGAAGATTCTTGAAGAACTCTTGGTCTTGAAGCCCTCTTGAGATTTTTGTAAAAGAAAGCAATAAGAGCAAGAGATTCAATCTCCCATTGCTTTTATAGAAGAGAGCAAACCAAAGAAGGAAACAAGGAGAAAAGAAAGGAGGTAAGTGCTACAAATTAGCAACCTTACTAAAAGAAAGAAATTAGGAAGTTTCTTTCCCAAAAGAAAGATACTTTGGGGGATTCTCTCCCAAAAGAAAGTAATTAGAGAGATTTTCTCCCGAAAGAAAGTATATTTGAGATATTCCCTCTCAAAGAAAGATATCTTGAGATATTCTTTGCCAAAATAAAAGGAACATGAGATATTCTCTCCAAGTGAAGATATTTTTAGATATTCTCTATGCAAAGGAGATATTTTTAGATATTTTTTACAAAAATGACACCATATGAGATCTAAGCCATTTCAAAAGCTTAAAGTCCCATGGGCTAGCCCACATGAGCTAGGTTTAACCACCTAGGCACTAAAAGAGGCTTTTAGTCAAAGAAAAATCCCTCTTACCAAGAGCATACAAAAATGGCTCCATGCCTCTTTTGAGTTGATTTGACCATACAAAAAAAATCCAAGCCCCATGAGCTTCCAAAAATCAAACCATCCAGCCTCATATACCAAATTGAGCCAAAATCATGAAATTGACATTTCACAAAAAAACAAATCCCGGTTCCCTAACCTGCCACATACAGCTTGTTAGGTCACAAGACCAAAAAAAAACAAATCCTAATCCCCTAACTTGCCACATACAGTTTGTTAGGTCACAAGATCAAAACCAAAACTGACCCCCCAACTTGCCACATACAGCTTGTTAGGTCATAAGGTCAAAACCAAACTCGACCCCCTAACCTGCCACATACAGCTTGTTAGGTCATAAGGTCAAAAACAAAAACCCAAATCCACATCCCTGATATCATTTTCAAAACTTTGCCTTGAGATGGTACGTGATCCCTTTCACTACCATAAATTTCCCCTGGAAGCTAAAAATGCTACTCTACCAAAAGAAAGACTGCTCAAAGACTCTTGGTCAAGTCAAAGACTCTCCTTTAATGTTCTCTTCGAGGCACATTAACTATAAAAGTTAAGCAACTCATCGCTGTATCTCGAGGGGGCATTTGTTGACACCAAAAATGTCACTTTACCTCTCCAACCTCAAAAAAGCTATGTGAAGTCGCAACCTACCATAAATAGGCAATGCTACTTCCAAAAAATCAAATCTTGTCAGAAGCAAACAAAAACTGCAAGATCCTTCAAGATAGCCAAGAGAGGAGTATACATGAAGTTTCAGGCCATTTCAAAATCATTTGGCCTAACTTCACTCCTCCACAAGCTAAACAGGGGCTCCCGGCGGCGACAGCATCGAAGACATCAAATCTTCGATCAGAGCCTGTGGATGATCTTAAAATACCTCCAAAAGGCTCCACATCAAGTTCCGAGTCAAACCGACAACATTTGACCTTACATCAACCCTCAAACAGTAAAATCAAGCCTCTCGACGGTGAGAACCACCGAGGCCATTACTCATCAGACAGAGCACATGGCTGGTTTCAAAATGCTTACAAAGGCTACACGTCAGGTTTCAGGTCATTTCGACAACATTCGACCCGACTTTGACTCTCAGAAGCCAAATCAGGCCTCTCGGCGGCGAAGCTCCCCGGGACCATGGTTTCCAAAACAGAGCCAATGGATCGTCTCAAAATGACTCAAATAGGCTCCCTGTCAAATTTCAAGTCAATCGAACATCAATTAACCACACATCAAAGTGCGACATCTTCTTCGCGACAAAATCAAGTCTACTGGCGACAGGACCCCACACGGCTTCAAAACTAAAAAAAAAGCCTATGGTCGATCTTATTTATTGCTCAAAAGGGTTCACCTCAAATTTCAGGTCATTCCGATATTGTTTGACCTAGTTTCAACTTCTGACGGAAAATCGGCAACTCTGAGCGATAAAGTCTTTGGCTTTCCCGAAAAATTAGAAACTTTGCACCCCAAAATGCAAGGATTCTCATCAGGTTTTCTGCAGAGAAATCATGCCAATAAATGTACAAAAATGTTAGGAAAAATACCGAAGAAAGAAGTAGCATAAAAAACCGCGGAACAGTCGAAGACTGGCGACCGAAGGGGAAAAATCCCCCCAGGGTCGCCAGCCTGCGACCCTGGGCCCATGGGTGCATGGTTGCTGGCTGTCACGCCCCGAAACCGGGACCTGCAGCGAACCGATCTCGGGGTGCGAAATTTTGGAATAATTTGAAACTTTTTGTTATAGTTCCCAAGATCCGCGTGAATGAGGATAACCACATGCCAACACAATCAGAGTATATTTTTCGCGGAAGCTAACCATGGTGTTACGACTCGGAATCCGTGGCCATCGGGTTCCGTGTCGTATGCAACCAATGTCATAAAGCCATCTCATAATAAGACTGGCATAATTCATAAATCATAACACACTGAGCTGGTAGTAACAAATCTATTATTTCCCGTATATTCAGATTACAATTAACAAATGTCTTAATTACAAACCCAAAAGAAAAAGGCTGATAAAGCCATACAAAATATATCCAACTAAAAGAAATACTACCCTCAATGTTAGATACGAACTCTGGTGCCAAACTTGACATCTAAATGATATCAACGGGCAGCCTCTCACGTCAGACCGGCGGTCCCACCGCCTCCTCTGATCAAACACCTACAAACAGAAAGAGAAGAAACTGGCACCAAACAAAAGGGTCAGACACGACGGTCTGGCAAGCAAATAATCAAGTAATATGAAATAAAAGAACATACATAAAACCTGACGAAATCATCGTAGCACCAAATGAAGAGTCTAAACAATAATAACAATAAATCACGATAAGACGATCGAAAGACCGAACATGAATATCAAAGCAATAAACGAACAGTCTCTAAAGCATAAATGTCTCGAAAAGATGACCACCTAAGCAAAGCATTTAATAATTGGAAATACATTTAAAAACTGAATAGTAGAAACAATATGATAAAGGTCGATATCGTAAGCATTAAACAAATCAAAGCATAGAAAGCATAACCGACAATAATCATAAACTAAAGTAATATGCGGATAAAACCTAGGCGATCACAAATAGCTAAATCCTCCTATTACCGAAGTAATAAGAGCAGACAGAGCGTAGCCACTGAACGTGGTACTAAACAGAGGATCAGAACCGTAGCCATACAAATGGGACCGGCAGATCATTACCGTTGCCATGGTCGGTACAGACGGAATCCAAGCTGCAGCTGGCGGACAGAATAAAGACCCCAAGCCGGGTGATCAGCCCGACAAGGTGACCTAAGCCTAGTGGTGCCTTTAGTTTTCAAAACTCGAACGGATACAAATCTAACATAGTACTAATCCCTTTGGCTCAGGGGCTCGCACCACATAGCTCTGGCCCCGTCTTGCCTCGGGGTTTTGTTTTCGAAATCATAGCCTCTTTGGCTCATGGGCTCGCACCACATAGCTCTGGCCCCGTCTTGCCTCGAGGTTTTTATTTTCAAATACTAGTGTTGTCAAAACAATAGTTTTATCGAAGAAATCCCGAATGTAACGAACATACTCAATCTCTTTTCAAATCGAATCGGAGAAAACATACGAATATCCATGGTAAACCGTTCAAATACGCATCAAGGTGATTTGTATAAAATCATACGATCAACCCTTTCGAACATGGGAAGACACATGATTTTATAACAATCGTCGATGCTATTTAAATTAGTTCACCAAAGAAAACAAATACAAATACATTTTTCTGACTTGAAATGGAATGGAATTATGTAGGATGACTTAATGACTTACCAAGGAACCATCTCAATGCACAACTATCATTTAAACATTGATTAGTAAAGAGCGCGTTCGATGCCAATGAAAATCCATAATATTTAAATGATAAAGTGCGCATTGAGACTCAGACGATTCCCGGATAATTTTACATACTTTCATTCTCTCATTGGTCCCATTCCCATTTCACAAACTTTCCAAGTATCACAAGAAAATCCAAACTCTTTAAAACAGGCCTATAGTTGGCCTTAGACCGAGCCCACAACAGTCCTTAATAATAGTCCAAAACCAACTTCGAATGGCTCACAAAACAAATCTTAAAAACAGCCCAAAGCTAAATATTTATTGGCCCACAAAACATACTTTAAAAACAACCCAAGACTAACCTGAACCAGACCCGCAAAAACAGATTTTTAATGCAACCCAACTAACCTGGACAGGCCCACCAAACAATCTTGAAAACAGCCCAAAACCAAACTTAATTGGCCCACCAACCTACTTTAAAACAGTCCCAAAACTAGACCTGAACCAGGCCCACAAACAGATTTTTAAAACATCCCAAAACTGGCCTTGAACAGGCCCACAAAACAAGTCTTAAAACAGTCCAATGTCAGGCCCAAAGATGACCCAATATCAGATTTACACCGGCCCAAAAACTGACTATGAATGGCCCAAGGAAGTCCCAAAAAAATCTGGCCCACAAATTCCCCAAATCCAGGCCCGAACCCGAGCCCAGACTGAGCTGGGCTCGCTCGAGCGGACCCAGGTCCGCTCGAGCGGACCCAGACAGTGCCTGGTCCGCTCGAGCGACCCAGTGGGTCGCTCGAGCGGACTGGGCCTGCCCAGTCCATCCCGAGTGTGCAAATTGTTGCATTTTTTTCCTCTTTTTCTTGATTCTTTTGCTTCCTTTTCTTTCCTACTAATTTCCATGATTGATTGGGCCCTTCCTTGACCTTCCAAACTCATCAAAGCCATCCATTCCATCAACCCAATTCATCAAACAATCACTTTTTTAAAACAAAGTTTCTCCCTTTCTTTGAACCCAACTCCTAACACAAGAAAAAAATCAAGTTCTCTACATAACCAAGATGAAAGCCACTTCCAACACATTGTAAGACCATACATAAATGGAAATCCACACACATTGGTTCATCTAATCAAAGTAAAACCATGCTCAAAGAAGATTAGCACAAAGGAAAGAAAATCATGAAATATAACCAAATGAGAGAAAACATCATATTAATTGGAAATCCACTTGCCTCAAGCCACAATGCAAGCTAGGATACTCTTCAAACCATGCTCTAGGGTCTCAAGCTCCAAAATTTCAAAATCCCCAAAATAGCTCAAGAGAAACCCTAAAAATCCAATCCATTGCAAACCTCCATGAAAACCCATTGCATAAATGATAAAACCCTTCAAAATGGTTTGGAAAACCAAGATTTGGAGAAAGAAATCCATTGCTCACCTTATAAAAGCCCAAACCAAGAAGAAATGCAAGAAAAGGTGGTCTCCCCTAGCTCAAATCTCTTGCAAAAGGCATCTATGGAAAGCTTGGAGAGAGGAGAAGAAAATGGGAAGCTCAAATCTCCCTTTAGCATCAAAGGAGAAGGGATACATGAGGAGAGAGAAAGGGCTGGGAGAGAAAACCCTACTCCCCTTTTCTTGTTGCAGGAAATGAAGAATGGGATAAGAGAAGAGAGCCCCATGGGTTTTATAGAGAAAATGGGCTGGGCCCCATGGGCCCCAAACTCACCAAGGCTGAAACTAATGTTTGCGGGTCCCGAATGAAAACGACGAAGAAGACAAAAACGATCGGCGAAATATCTACTTTCCAAAAAGTGTATTTTCCCCAATTTCTGAAATTTTCGAAATTCATGGACAGATTTCATGTGAAAGGTCAGTTTTGCCCTTTTTCCTCGAAAAACGCATTTTCTGAGTATCAAATCAGAATGATCAAAACATGAAAGTTGTTAAACTTCATAAAATGAGTCAAAATACATCAAATCCAGAATTTTTAGAAATCCGAAGTAATTTTCCATAAAAATACAAATCATAGGGACCGGGTCAAACTAAAGTCAACGGTCTTCAAGGATATGGAAAAATCCAATCAAATTCGAAAACAAGGTCAAACTAAATCAAATCTCGCTTAAAAAGCCAAACCACGATTAAAACAATGCTAAACAAAAGGATTGGGGTCGGGATCTTACACCGGCGACCATAGAAATCTGGGTCGCCGGATTTCCCTAGGAGAGGCATTTTTTTACCCCTTTTCGCATTTCGAGATGTTCGGCCCCTGTGGTTTTCCAAAATTATGACTTTTGAGGCACTAAATCCGTTGATCTTTGTCAACATCACGGGTCCGTCTTTGAGAGTATCAAATCAACATTGATCGCCAACCAGTCGACCAAAAAAGTGTGCTTTCTACCCGATCGATCGAGAAATCGACAGGACAGATGGCACCGACCCGCTGCTAGCCATCAATGTCTGAAATTGCATGGTCATCCAATGTCGATCAGCATGAAGTTCCATCGATGATCATTGCTAAAAGAATTCCAAAAGACACGGCACGGCCTGTGACTCTTCAACTGCTCGGCGACCACTTAATGCAGTTAATTGACTAGCGTTATTGCAGTCATTAATTATTATTTTAGACGGCCCAATCAGATCAAGCATTTGAGAGTTACAAATCAAATATTCATGGCACTCAAAGCCATGAAACTCCTCCCATCATGGTGATTAAAGGTAATTAAAAGCCTTAATTCTCCTATAGCCAATCAGAAGCCAAGAAAAAGGAGTTACAAAATAAAGAAATAAATCTTGTAACTCCTCCCATTATGTGGCCTTAAAGCCCATTAACCTTCCTAAATGGCTACCAAAGGGCTATAAATATGAGATCATTCCAAAGAAATCCAGATCAGAAAATATCCGAAAAAAACCAGAGATCGAGATCCAGAAAAATCTGAGCATCGATCCTGAAATCCAAGAGAAAGAAAAAAGAGAGAAAACTCTACTGAAGTTCTGCACCGACCACTGCTATAAGGTGACAAAAGTCCTTTTGGGGGCAACACCCCCCCAAGGTCCTTGTCTTCTCCTTCTGCTTCCAATGGCTTAGACGTGGCTTTTAAGCCCGTCTACTTAGCTTTTTATTGGACATAGGACCTCCTCTTGGCCTTTGTCCTCTAAAAATCTGAGGTTGAAGCCGAGCCAAGTAAAACAAGAGCATCCTCTATTCTCATCTGCATGGATGATGGCGAAGTCCACAAATGGCTTACGACCGTCAATCTGAACGAGTCCCCCTCAATCTCCTAAGAAGTTAGATCGTCATTTTCTTTCTTTTCATTGTAATTTGTATTTTTTTTAAAAGAGACAAAAAATTCACAACTCTTGTCTTTCACTATTGATAAAAATTGTAAATCGGCTATAAACGCCAAAAATTGGCTATAAATGCCAATATCGCCTTTCACGGCAAAACAAATGAAATCGCCTTCCACGGCAGTTCAAAAACATGTCTCTTTTCTTAAATATATGTGCAATGAAAACTTGAAAGAAGTTGATTTCTTTTTACTTGCGAAAGTCGATCTCCGGATCACCACTTACAATTCCAAGTAAAATAGAAAATCTGGCACACCCACCCAAAAAAATATTGATGCTCGCTTTCGCCCTCCGGGCGCGAAGGGGTTGGACCAAACGGACTCCCACGTCTGCTGACCTCGGCAACACCGAGTGAAACGCGTGTCCATCAAGAATATTCTTCTTCTCTCTTTTTATAAACAATGTTTTATCCGCACTTCCCCTTTTAAAAGAATTTTCAATCAAAAAGGTGGTCAACCTTTCATACCACGCTCGAGTGGCTTGCTTCAAACCGTACAATGCTTTGTTCAACTTAAAAACATGGTCTGGATAGTGAGGATCCTGGAAACCCTTTGACTATTGAACATACACTTCCTCATTGAGATAACCATTTAAGAACGTGCTCTTGACATCCATTAATTTGGTACAGTTTAATTTCAAAGAGCAAGCAATTGCTAATAGGATGCGAATGGACTCAAGTCGAGCAACAGGGGCAAAAGTTTCATCAAAGTCAATTCCCTCCACTTGAGTGTAGCCCTGGACAACTAATGTGGCCTTATTTCTAATGACTTCACCAAGTTCATCGGTTTTATTTTTGAAAATCCATTTCGTTCCAATGACATTGGTTTTAGAAGGCATGGTACAAGTTCCCAAACACTATTTGGCTCAAATTATTCTAACTCCTCATGCATGGCATTTATCCAGAGTCATCAACAAGAGCTTCATTAATGTTTTTAGGTTCAAAAGAGGAAACATAACACAGAAAGTTTACCTCGTCTTGTACCTGTTTCTGAGTTTTCATAGGAGCTTTCACATCACCATTGGCTTTGTCAAGTGGATGATGTTTTATTACCTGCCCTTTTTGCGATCTTGGACGCACAGATTTGCCTTGAAAAAGTGGATGATTTGGTGTACCCGTAGCAAAAGGCTTCAAGACTGATCGAGATTTGTCGGCTTCATTATCTGAGTCTTTATCGGGAACAAAAATTTCTCGAGTTGGTGTTTTTTGTTCTTCCGGCTCCTTGTCTTGTTGCTCCTTCACTTTGTTTTCCTTTGGTTCTTCCTGGTGAGAGAAAATAGGAGTAAATGTGAGTTCATCTTCATCATCAGAAAAACGAGATGATCCAGCATCATCCACTATTACATTGATGGATCCCATGACAATAGAATTTCTCAAATTAAATACTCGGTATGCTTTGCTATTATAAGAATACCCAAGAAAAATTCCCTCATCACTTTGGGAGTCAAACTTTCCGCGTTGCTCTTGGTCTTTTAATATGCAACACTTACTCCCGAAAGTTTTGAAGTATTTTACATTAGGTTCCCTTCCATTCCATATGGAGTATTTCTTGTTCCAGGCCTGATGTAGACACAGTTGATCACATAGACAGCAGTGTTTATTGCAATTCAGCCCAAAACCTTTGTGGAACATCCTTACTGTGAAGCATAACACGGGCCATTTCCTACACAACCCGGTTCTTTCTATCAACAACTCCATTTTGCTGAGGAGTTTTAGGAGTAGAGAACTCATGTTTTATGCCATTCTCATTGCTCATATAGCCGGAGGAAGTTGTTCTGGATGGTTCAGATTTTAATAGCTAGGCCTCATTGTGGAGTTCCATTTATTTAACACATAGTTTCTCAAGCGCAAAGGTTTTGGACTATTTAATGGCACATTTGGTTAGGGGTCCATCGATCGGGCTAGCCCAAGCTCGAATCTGGCCAAGCCCGCTTTGGCCCTAGCTTGGGCCAATAAATCTTAGTGCTTGGGTCGGGCTTGGATTGACTAGTAGAATGCCCAAGCCTGGCCCGACTGTAAAAGTAATCATGAGAAAAGAGAGGGAGGTGGGAATTTAACACATGACATCTCATTAAGGGATAAGCACCCAAACCAGTTGAGATAAGGCCCTAGACAGAGAGAAGGGACCTTTTTTTTGTTTTATTATTATGTTTACTCTGGCCGGGCTGGGGCTTTATATGCTTCAGTTGGGCCAGGATGGGGCTAGTCAGTTATGGCCAAACCCGGGCTTGGATCGCGCTTGGTCCAAGAGTTCAGAAGTCGGACGGGCCAGGATCTTCCTCAGCCCGGCCTGGCCCATGAACAACACTATATTTGGTAAACAGAGGACTCCTCCATTCCCTTGGAACCATGCTATCCTCTCTGAGGAATTCTGAGGGAAGGAGGAGTCACTTTATTCCATGTTTGAGAAGCACCAAAGACTTCTAAGGGGAGGAATCACTACATCCAACGATCACAACCTTTTCAAAAATTTCTCCCAATCGGTGATGAATCAAGCCCTAAAATTTGACAGGCTAGCCCTATTTGGAAATCTAAGGATGATTGATGGTTCTGATTTTGCAAATGGGTCCCACGAAAAAAAGTCAAGTTTTTAGGTGCTACACTTTTGCAAATATCTCAAATTATCTGATGAATGTACAGCTGATATTTGACCCATGGCCGTTTTGGGCCTTTTTCAAAGGATTAATGGTTTAGACCATTGATCACTGGCACACAAAAAACACAAATTGGAAAAAAGGACCGGTAGAAACACCTGATGAACAGTCTCAGTTTTGCTCGGTTTTCTCATGATCCATAATGAATCAAACTGCTAAAATTGACTATATAGCCAAAACTGGCCATTTAAAGAGTCTCAATGGTTCAGATTGTACAAATGGACCCTAGAAATCCAGAAATGGGCATTTATTTATTTGAACTTTTTTACAAATATCTCAAAATACTTAATGAATCAACGAATGATATTTGGTCTTCTAGCTATACTGGGCCTTTTGAACATTATTATTAGTTTGGATCTTGCTTGTGGGTCCCATAAATTATAAAAAAAAATGAAAAACCCGGTCTCGCAAAGAGAGACGTATGGAGATACTATAGCAGCGCCATTTCAGGTGCTTCTTCGCTTCTCTGGATTTGCAAATTTTGATGGGGAGGTGGAGACATATGAATCAGTGGAAGAGAGGATTTTTTTATTCGCCGGAAGGATTTGGAATTTTCTCACCCAAACGTGGGTTTTCCTCGATTTTTCCTTGGAATAGAGGAAAACCATAGTGGATTCCTCTCCAAGGACGTTACCCAAACATGACCTAGATAAAAGTACTTCCTACAATCACTCTCCTTAGCTTCCGTAATATAACTTTACTTATCTATGGCATCAGTTCTAAGCAGTCACCCAACAAAGCCAAATATATATAGAGAGGAAGGCTCCCCTGAGCTGCAGCTTAGGGGAGGTATAAGCTGGAATGTGTGACCCACACGTGTGACGCTATGGAAATGATGAAAAAGCCCGCCACACTTTTCATTTCCCTCTCTGGACTAACTTAATTGAGAGAGGAGGGGATATAGGGGAAAACTGCTTCGCCTCTTTCGCTGCGATCAACTGCGCCTCTCTCTCCCTCTTTGGGCCAAACCCTCTCTCTCCCTCTCATCCAACTTTTCCCAAGGCCAGCTATAAGAGAAAGGCTAACGAAAAAGCAAAAAAAATTTTTGTCTAAATTGGAAGAGCTCTGTCGATCTGCATCATCTCCCTTGATCGGAACTCTGCCTCGTCTTTCATCTCTCACTCTCGATCATGCATCGCACTCCATCGCAAATCTCCCGGACGGGATAGGAGCTCTGCCTCGTCTCTCCCTCGTATGACGCAAGGAAATGATGAAAAGAGCCCACCCCACTTTTCATTTCCCTCTCTGGACTAACTTAATTGAGAGAGGAGGGGAAAAGGGGCTGCGCCTCTCTCTCCCTCTCTGGCCATACCCTCTCTCTATTGTTTTCCTCTGTTTTTTTCATGTCAACAAAACATTTGCTCAAGGGAGCCTGTTTTATTGACATGTTGCAAGAACAAAAGAGATACTACCTCTGCTTCTTCATTTAATTATATATATATATATATTTTCATTTCAAGTTCTTTGTCACCCATCCACAAAAAGATAGTAATATGAGTATCATGTGAGGTGGTATCTATCCAAGTTAGCACTTGACTAACTTACCTTCTTGCTTTTTAAACTCCTGTGCAGTTCCAAATTCTTGAGAGTATCTTTGAGCAAGGCAATGGGACCCCAAGCAAGCAAAGGATAAAAGAGAGAACCTCAGAACTGACACAACATGGCCAAATTTCTGAAACAAACGTTTATAACTAGTTTCAGAATAGACGGGCCAGGTCACAAAGAAAGCAGCTGCAATCCAAATCAAATAATGCGGAATCTGAAGTTGAGACAGAAACTGATTCTAGAAAAGAAAGCCAAGGCAGTTTTTACTGTCTGTGATCAATTGTTGGTTTGATGAGTCAATTTGACCAATCTCTTTTCATTTCTTGTGTAAAGATTTTCTTGTGTAAATATTTAGATATCCAAGTCATTAGGACCATGGTTCTGTTTGTGACTTGAACTCTGTCAGTGTGCTGTTGAGCGGAAATTGCAATTTGATTAATATGGATATGGTCTTAGAAATGAATGGAATCCTTGTTTTGCTTCTCTGTACATATCTGTGATGCTTCTTTTGTAAATTCATGTTATATATTTAGAATGGAATCCCTATTTTGCTTCTCTGTAAGTTGATGATATAGTCTTCTAAATGAATGGAATCCTTCTTTTGCTACAATGTAAATTCATGATGATGGGCATCTCCATTTTCGGCACAGGGCACAGAGCAATGCTTCTATGGAGGCAGCTGAAGTGCCTACTTAAGCTAATTCATCAGTAACATTTTAACACTAATTGGACACTATAGAAGCAACTCGAGAGATTCTCTCATTCATCCCAACCACAGTACATTGGAAATAATCCATTGGTCTTGTTGATCTCAACCACAATACTTCTAGCATTGAAGCTAAAAATGAAAAAAAAAATCCTTCAGCAAGCAGATTCAATGAGTATCGGTCCTACTTTTAACAGTTGGGCATAAATGAACATCAACCAGATATTTCTAATAAAAAATAAAAAATAGCAGCAGCCATTAACAGTTGGGCGAGATCTTGATTTTGTAGATTAATCACATCCTTCATATCCCATACAGTGATGCCCATCCAATCAATCCAAACCCTCTTGCTTATACACAATCAACCTGTGAATTGGCTCTAATCCATATTCCAATTGGGAATCTAGGAAATCTCAACTGAAGGCATATCATCAAATAATCTGTTACAAAATTCACAAAATATCACATCTCCATCTCACTAACAATAAGGCATCTCAAAAAAAAAAAAAATGCATTCTACAAAATTAGACAATGTTTAAGTCCAAATTTATAACATCTCAAACAAAATAAATTTTCATCATTTCATAACATCTCAATTCACATTTAAACCAGAATTCATTCCATCATTAAAATTACATTTCCATGAAATCCATTACATCGTGCAAATTGCATTTCTTTGAACATAAGATCATTTACAAAAAAAAGCAAGAGAAGTGTTCCCGGAGTCAATTCCATCACAACAAAGGCTCTTTAATCTGTTTTCCCTCTTCTGAATCTGAAGACTCCTTGTCGCCAAAGCCAGCAAATGAAAAATAAAAATAATAAAATAAACCAGAATAATAAAATAAAATGATTGTGAGAGGGCTTTTCATCGGCACTGAGAAAGAGACGTCCATGGAAAAAGAGGAATGGGCTTTTGCTTGATTTGTTTGATTTAGGTTTTTTTTTCGACAGAAACAGAGAGGAGAGAGAGCAAAGGAGAGATAAAAGAGGGAGGCAAGAGAGAAGGGTTTTTTTCTTCTCTCGTCCGGAAGATCTGTGACGTTGTACGACGCCTGATTGAGAGCGAGAGAGACGAGAGAGAGACGAGGCAGAGCTCCTATCCCATCCGAGAGATTTACGATGGAGTGCGACGCCTAATCGAGAGTGAGAGATGAAAGACGAGGCAGAGTTCCGATCGAGAGCAAGGGAGACGATGCAGATCGACAGAGCTCTTCCAATTTAGACAAAAATTTTCTTTGCTTTTTCGTTAGCTGGCCCTGGGAAGCGTTGGATGAGAGGGAGAGAGAGAGTCTGGCCCAAAGAGGGAGAGAGAGGCGCAGTTGATCGCAACGAAAGAGGCGACAGAGCAGTTTTCCCCTTTATCCCCTCCTCTCTCAATTAAGTTAGTCCAGAGAGGGAAATGAAAAGTTGGCAGGCTCTTTTCATCATTTCCATAGCGTCACACATGTGGGTCACACGTTCCAGCTTATATCTCCCCTAAGCTGCAGCTCAGGGGAGCCTTCCTCATATATATATATATATATATTGCTATGATAGTTTGTTTTATGGCCTTTGATTTTGGAGGTTCTCATGGGCCGGAACAACCCACTTTGAGTTGGGCTTGAATTTATATAATGGGCCAATTTAATATATGGATTGGGGTTGGATTAAGTGGCACTAAACCAAAATCCTGACTTGACTTGAATAAGTATTACTTGTAAGATAGTGTAATATTTAACGCACCAAGATCCGGGCACCTCGAACCACGGGATGTTAGTGGAAATACCAAAATGATGTAATAAGTCCAACAAAGTAGGCAAATATAATTCTCATGTGAGAAGAAAATGTGGGCAAGAGTTCTAAAATTTTGTTTCGCTTACAGAATTACAATGGTATTTTCAATTAAGCTAATACAAGTCTAGACCAAACATGGCCGAAAAAAAAAAAAAAAGAAAGAAAGAAAACTGATGATGCCAAAAATAGATTCGGACACCACCCGTCAAGGTATTAATGAAAGTATTAAATGCGGTAATAAAATGAGAGAGAGAGAGAGAGTTATAGTGGTTCGGTCAAGAGTGACCTACGTCCACTTCAAAATGGAGATCTTCGATTATGGTGAGAAGTTACAGGTATGAGAAAGGTAGTAAAGGCATGTAATCATTGCCCCTCAAGTGATGAGGAGACCCTGAATTTATAACCCTTCCCCAACAGATGGGATGCAAAATTAAAGCAACGTCTCTCTGGAGCCTGGAGCCTCAGACGTGTCCTCGAGGAACGAGCAAGGTGGAGGGCCTGGAGCCTCAGACGTGTCCTCGAGGAACGAGCAAGGTGGAGGGCAGGTGAGAGTTTCTTCGCGAGATTTGGTAAGAGCGGGTGAGGGGAGGACTTCGTCGTGATGACTCGGAGGCCTTGACGTGACGAGGCTTCCTTCAACGAGTTTTGAATATCAACTGAGCTAACCTGGCCTGACCGGGTTGTCTGGACCTGACTCTTTACCGCAATCCGGGTTGGGCCTGACCCATCATTTGCCCCTCAAAGTCCCGCGTTCAATAATTATTTGAAAGTGGGGCTTTCTGTGCATCCAACTCTTCCACAAGCTTCCAACAATTAGGCCCCCTTTTTCTACTCAGTTTTGAAATTTTTAGAGTTCGAAAGAATCCTTCTATATGGGGACTCTTTCTTCCCAAATCTATAAAACTTTGGAAATCCTGAACCAGACTCATTCCAAAATAGAAGAGAGCGTCTCTGGAGACAAAGGGGAAATCTGTAAGTAATGACGGATACAGTAGAGAAAAAACAGACGGAGACCGTTGTTGAGCGGACTGCAGCAATCGCGCAAGGGGCACTAGGCGAGGTTGAAGGAGAGGATGGCGTGGCTGATGGCGCTGGCGGGCGGAGCCCGGGCTTCCAGCCTGTGGGCGTCGCGGCAGAGGCAGGCACGGCGGCGCTGGGCGCCGCAAGGGGCGCCCAGCCCGTGGGCGTCGCGGCAGCGGGAAGCACGGCGGCGCTGGGCGCCGCGGCAGCGGGAAGCGCGGCGACGGGCGCCCAGCCCGTGGGCGTCGCGGCAGCAGGAAGCACGGCGGCGCTGGGCGCCGCCAGGGGCGCCCAGCCCGTGGGCGTCGCGGCAGCGGGAAGCACGGCGGCGCTGGGCGCCGCCAGGGGCGCCCAGCCCGTGGGCGTCGCGGCAGCGGGAAGTACGGCGGCGGGCGCCCAGCCCGTGGGCGTCGCGGCAGCAGCACTGGGCGCCGCAGGAGGCGCCCAGTCCGGGATTGAAGCAGAGGCAGCAGCGGCGCTGGGCGCTGCAAGGGGCGCCCAGCCCGTGGGCGTCGCGGCAGCAGCACTAGGCGCCGCAGGGGGCGCCCAGTCCGGGATTGAAGCAAAGGCAGCAGCGGCGCTGGGCGTCGCAGGGGGCGCCCAGCCCGGGGACGGCGCCACAGCAGCCAGCGACGCGGGGGAAGAAGAAGCAGCAGCAGCGCTGGGCGCCCAATCCTTTGGCATTGTGGTAGGAAGGGAAAAAACGAGAAATTGCTTTAGCGCTGCAGGGGGCGTATGTGGTTTTTCAGCTATTCGAGGCTCAGGCGGTTTCGCAGCAGCTGGCGCCTCAGGTGGCGCCCAGTCCTTCGGCATCTCGGCTAGGGAAAAAACAATAGTAGGGGGCGGTCATGCCGAGGGCAATCCTTCTTCAGACACGTTGGGCAAGTTGCGTCCGCGTTCTAAAAATGCTAAAGGAAAAATGGTAATTGATGATGACAGATCCAAGGTGAGTACCATTTATACCACAGTCAGCAATGATGATGATATGTCCAGGATCATCACTTTATATCATATTCCTTTCACCGTGATTTGTCGCCGGGCCGAAATTGATGAGCCAGCTTGTGATGACACATCGGGTGACATTGTTATTTACGAGGATATGCTTGAGGCTGGGCTGAGATTCCCTATGCCCCCCTCCGTCTGTCGAATTCTTCATTACTTCTCCCTGACTCCGGGGAGATTAGTACCCAATGGATGGAGAATCATGCTGGGTTTTCTCGAGCTCTGGAGGAGAACACATAACGAGGAGGCATCTCCCATGGAGCTCCATGCTGCTTATAGTTTATTCGAATCTCCGGCTCCTAACAGGGGATGGTATTATTTCACCCCCAAGGGCGGCAGACTGCTCACGGGATTGCGCTCTAACTGTCACAGCTGGAAATTTCGTTTCTTCTTTGTTGGTGGCGAGTGGGCCTCAGAGGCAGACAGGGCTCTGGTGCCCAAACAGTGGACCGACGCCAAAAGACGTGGTACGCCACTCATTATCATCTCCTCATTATTCATTTGCATACATATGCTCATCATTTTATTTGTTCCTTTTTTTTTATAGAGTCACCAGTGCTCTCCGCGGATATAAAACGGAAACTGCAGGCCGTAAGAGATCATCCGGATAAAGATTTGGGTATTCTCCTTTCTACAGAGAGTGACAGCAATCGTGGACCCTCTGTTGACCATTCTCCTCGTTGGACGGGTGAGCCTTCCCGGGCATCAACTAAGAGAAAAAATGTAAGGAGCTTTCAGTGGCTTAGGCGTACCTTTTCCTGATATTCTGTCTCTAACCATTCATTTTGCTTCCGCAGTGGTGGTCAATAGGGAGTTGGTCGAGGCCAAGGAGGCAATTGAAGATCGTCGTACAAGTGCTAACACCCAACTTGCCAAGATAGCGACGGTAGGTATTGCCCCGAGAAGGGATTCTCCTCGTGTGATGATTGGTGATCTTCCTGTAACCACTCATCTAGTGGAGCCGCAGACGAGTTCTCCTGTCACTACCCATGTAGTGGCCCCCGCGGCTGTGCCTCATCAACCTATAACTTCTCTGGTTTCTACCGCCACATCTGTACCTCCTGCCCCTCCGTCTGGTCCCAAGCCGCTGACTCCTCGAGAGAAGTTTTGGAGATTCCCAGCTCGTGACGTGGTTACTCGGGTCAGTGCCCTTAGCACAGAGGGGATGATAGATGCTTATCTAGAAGGTTTATCTCAGGTAAAAGGTTGTCTGAATTTTAATTTTCTTCAGGTTTTCCTTTTGTATATGCATTCTCATTTCCCTTGATTTCTTCTTGCTCCAGATGTCTGCATCATCCATATGTTTATTTTCGAAGGCTCAGTTGATCAGTAAGCTGAAACAGGAGAATGCAGGTATTCATAGGGATCTCTCCGCAAGTCAGGGAAAAATTGCTGAACTAGAAGCCGCCAGGAAGACTTATGATGCTGATCTTCTAGCAGCTCGGGAGAGAGCAACCAGGCTTGAGATTGAGCTCTCAACGGCTCACATGAGGGCGACCAAGGCTGAGGCTGAGCTAGTGGCGACGCGCGAGGGTGCTTTGCTCAGTGAGACCGAGCTACGGAAGGCCCGCGAGAGGGCTTCGCTCAGTGAGGCTGAGGTTGTGAAGGCCCGCGAGAGGGCTTCCCTCAGGGAGGCTGAGTTTGTGAAGGTCCGCGAGAGGGCTTCACTCAGAGAGGCTGAGCTCGTGAAGGCCCGAAAGGGGGCTGAGCTCAGAGAGGCTGCTTTGAAGGTAGAGCTGAGGGCGGCAGAGGAGAGAGCTATCCAGGCTGAAAATGACTTGGAGGACGGCCTGGCTGATGCTGAGAATAACGTCGCCGATGGATTTCTTGCTGGTTGTGACGAACTCCGGAGAAAGATCACCGCAGCATTTCCCGATATCGACTTCTCGCACTTTAAGGCGAGTGAGGCGCCTGATGAGGCGCCTGCCGACGAGCCTGATGGCAGCAGCGGGAGCTCAGGTGATTATGAGGATGATGGCGAGGATGAGGGGGATAATGAGAGTGACTAGGCTCATATGTATTTTTCTTTTTGTTTGGCAATTTATAGCCTATTGAAAGGAGCACATTTCTATAATAACATGTTTATTTCATTTATAGTCTACTTTGAACAATGAAATGGGAAATAAACAATTTTCATGCTTTTTGTACATTGGCCCACTTGTCACTGGTAATACCTCTTCAGATGTTCCGCATTCCACGGATGGAGCAGGGCCTTACCATCAGAATTTTGGATTCTGTATGTGCCTGGCCTTACTACTTCTGTCACGAGATATGGTCCTTCCCAATTTGGCCCTAGCTTTCCTTCGCGAGAGTCTTTAGTGGCGAGGATCACCTTTTTTAGGACTAGGTCTCCTGGCTGAAAGGAACGAGGCTTCACCCTCGAGTTGTAGTATTTTTCCATGCGCCGCTTGTATTCTGCATTGCGGACCGTGGCCATCTCCCTTGCCTCTTCTACCAAGTCGAGGTTGATGCGGAGTCCTTCCTCGTTGTTAATTGTGTCTTGGAGATGGACCCTGAGGGAGTGTACACCAATTTCGACAGGGATGACTGCCTCGGTCCCAAAAGCTAGCGAGAAAGGAGTCTCGCCAGTAGGGGTTCTCGGCGTAGTTCTGTATGCCCATAATACCCCTGGTAGCTCGTCAACCCAAAGACCCTTCGCCCTTTCGAGCCTGGTTTTTAGGTTGCGAAGAACTGTTCGGACCATGACTTCTGCTTGCCCATTTGCTTGTGGGTGCGCTGGACTGGAGTGGGGCTGCTTAATCTGGAGGTCGGTGCAGAAAGTGTTGAAGAGTTTGTTGTCAAACTGCTTGCCATTATCACTGACGATGGCGCTAGGTATCCCAAAGCGACAGACTATGTTTTTCCAAACAAAGTTTTTTACATTGAAGTCTGTGATCTTGGCCAAGGGTTCTGCCTCCGCCCATTTTGTGAAGTAGTCAATGGCAATGACTACAAACTTGCATTGGCCTTTGCTCAAAGGAAGGGGGCCCAGAATATCTATACCCCATTTGGAGAAAGGCCACGGGCTCAAAATGGAAGTCAACTCTTCTGGAGGCTGCCTGGTTATAGTGGCGAAGCGCTGGCACTTGTCGCACTTTTGAGCAAATTCTTTGGCGTCCTTTGCCATGGTTGGCCAGAAGAATCCCTGCCTTAGTGCTTTGTGGGCGAAGGAGCGTCCTCCAGAATGGTTCCCACATATTCCTTCGTGGATTTCGCGAAGAGCGTAATCAGCATCCTCAGGGGAGAGGCAACGCAGCAGTGGTAGGCAATAACCTTTCTTGTAAAGGATATTTTGCAGAAGGGTGTATCTGGAAGCCCTCATTCTGAGTCTCTTCGCTTCAAGGTGGTCCTCTGGTTCGGTGCCCTCTTGGAGAAAAGCCTTTATTGGTGTCATCCAATTTGGCTCGCTGCCCTCTGATGCACAGTTGATGTTTCCAACCACTACATCTAACTTGCTCCTCTCCAACTGATGCCCGATGAGTGTAGGTTCTGTGGATGAGGCCTCCAATGATGAGGCGAGCCTAGCCAGTGCGTCTGCTGCAACATTTTGTCCTCGAGGAATATGGCAGATCTGAAAGCATTGAAAACTTTTGACCAATCCTTTGACCATGTTGAGGTAGTCTTGCATCCTTTCCTCCTTTGCCTCGAATTCGCCATTTATTTGATTCACCACCAATTATGAATCACTGTGAGCAAGAACTGATTTGGCGTCCATTTCGATCGCCAACCTCAGCCCTGATAAGAGTGCCTCATACTCGGCTTCATTATTTGATGCAATGAAGTGGAGCTTCACTGCATACTTGATAGGTGTACCATCAGGGCTGATCAGGATGAAGCCAGCTCCGCCTCCGTCTGTGGTTGCCGAACCATCAACATACAATTTCCAGACCGGTAAAGGCGGGGCAATCGACCTCTGGGGAGGTACCTAGGCGTTTTGGAGAAGAGGCTGGGCGCCCGAGGGAAGCTGGGCGCCCAGGGTTTGAGGAGAGTCTCGAGCGCCCAGAGCTTGAGGGAGGAGCTGGGCGCCCGGGGCTTGGAGAAGATGTTGGGCGCCCGAGGGAAGCTGGGCGCCCAGGGTTTGAGGAGAGTCTCGGGCGCCCAGAGCTTAAGGGAGGAGCTGGGCGCCCGGGGCTTGGAGAAGATGTTGGGCGCCCGAGGGAAGCTGGGCGCCCAGGGTTTGAGGAGAGTCTCGGGCGCCCAGAGCTTGAGGGAGGAGCTGGGCGCCCGGGGCTTGGAGAAGATGCTGGGCGCCCGAGGGAAGCTGGGCGCCTAGGGTTTGAGGAGAGTCTCGGGCGCCCAGAGCTTGAGGGAGGAGCTGGGCGCCCGGGGCTTGGAGAAGAGGCTGGGCGCCCGGGGCTTGAGGGTCCTGAGGTGCTAGCAAGGAGGTGAGCACCGCTGTTTCACCTACTTGGTTTTCATCATAAGTGAATTCAGCTACGAAGTCAGCTAGAGCCTGTGCTTTGATGGCAGACCTTGGTTGATATTTAACATCAAACTCCCCCAGCTCTACCGCCCACTTCACAAGTCTTCCAGCTACATCAGGTTTCCCCAAAACTCTTTTCAAAGGTTGATCTGTTACTACCACCACGGTGTGGCCCTGAAAGTAGTGTCGTAAACGCCTTGCAGTGGAGATCAGGGCGAGGGCCAGTTTTTCGAGCTCTGGGTATCTGGACTCTGCCCCTCGGTAGGCTCTGCTCACATAGTAGATAGGCTTTTGCGCTCCATCCTGATTCTTTATGAGAACAGAGCTCACGGCTGAAGGTGAAGCCGAAAGATACAGGTACAACACTTCGCCTGGTGTAGCATGCGAGAGGAGAGGGGGAGCGGTCAGGTAAGCTTTGAGCTTCTGGAATGCTTTTTCAGCCTCGAGCCCCCATTGGAATGTTTTGCGGAGGATCTTGAAGAAGGGCAAGCACTTGTCTGCAGATTTGGAAACAAATCTGCTAAGTGCCGCAATCCTTCCATTGAGGCGCTGCACCTCCTTTGTGGAAGAGGGTGACTTCATATCTATTATGGCCTTGATTTTATCTGGGTTCGCCTCGATCCCCCTCTGGTCGACCATAAAACCTAAGAACTTTCCGGATCCTACACCAAAGGCACACTTCTCAGGATTCAATTTCATGCGAAAGAGCCTGAGAGTGTCAAAGGTCTCTTGCAGATGAGCGATATGGTCGGCTGCGGCGAGGCTCTTCACCAGCATGTCGTCTACGTAAACCTCCATGGTCCGCCCGATTTGAGAGTGGAACATCTTGTTCACTAGACGTTGATAGGTGGCGCCTGCATTCTTCAGTCCGAAAGGCATGACCCTATAACAGTAGGTTCCTTTCGGGGTGATGAATGATGTCTTCTCCTGATCCGGGGGGTGCATGCTAATCTGGTTGTATCCAGAGTATGCATCCAAGAACGAGAGTAGTTCATGACCTGCTGTGGCGTCGATGAGGAGGTCAATCCTTGGTAGGGGGTAGCTGTCCTTTGGGCACGCTTTGTTAACCTCCGTGAAGTCAACGCACAGGCGCCATTTTCCGCTGGCCTTCTTCACCATCACAACATTTGAGAGCCATTCAGGGTAGGCTACTTCCCTGACAGCCCCATTCTCCAGCAACTTCCCGACTTCATTGTCCATTGCTTGGGCCCTTTCTGTGGAGGCCCTTCTAAGCTTTTGTCGGACAGGCTTGTAGCCAGGGTCGACATTGAGGCGGTGGGTTGTGACGTCGGGATCAATCCTTTCAAGATCCGCATGCGACCATGCGAAAACATCCATATTACCTCTCAAGAAGTCTGTCAGCTGGTTGGCCCGATCCTCAGGGAGAGAAGAGCCAATATGTACTCTCCTGGCTGGGAAGTCTTCATCTAGGACCACTGAGGTGAGCTCCTCGACTGGTTCTCCTCTCTCTGCCGTGGTTTCATCTCTTGGGTCCGAGATTTCGACTTGTAACGCCTCCTGCGTTTTCTTGGCTTTCATAGAGGAGACGTAGCATTCCCTTGCTGCTACTTGATTCCCTCTTACCTCTCCGATCCCATTAGGAGTTGGAAACCGGAGGATGAGATGAAACGTAGAGAGGACCGCTCTTAAGGCATTAAGAGTTGGACGCCCCAGGATGATATTGTAAGCCGATGCGCAGTCAATCACCAGGAAATTGACCATTGTTGTGGAAGTTCGAGGCGCAGTCCCGGCTGTGACTGGCAGTGTGATTGCCCCAAGGGGATACACCTTCTCTCCCGAAAAGCCGATGAGAGGAAACTTGACGGGCTGCAACCTACCCCGTCCCAGCCTCAGCTTGTCATAAGTTTCTACAAACAGAATGTCTGCAGAGCTTCCACTGTCTACCAGGATCCTATGCACTTGAAAATTGGCGACCGTCATTGTGAGCACTAGAGGGTCGTCGTGAGGGTGCTGGATCCCCTCCAAATCCTTGTCTGAGAAGGATATAACTTCATTATCTCCATGCCTTGGCGCCTTGGACGGGCGTGCCTCGTCAGGATGCCTTGCCTTTCTGGCATGGGCCTTCATGGCCGAGAGCGACTCTGTTAGCCCTCCAGAAATTGTTCGGATTTCTCCGATCGGTTGCTGATTCTCCTGATTGTGAGGTGGAGGTGGTGGAGGTGCTTGTCCCCTGCCGGCAACATACTGACGTAGGTGGCCGTGCTGGATGAGATCCTCAATCTGGCGTTTGAGCTCATAGCAGTCGTCAGTGTCATGGCCATGGTCGCGATGGAAGCGACAGTATTTGTTCGGATTCCTCCGATTCGGAGGAGACTTCATCTTTCCTGGCCATTTTATGGCTGGGTCATCTTGTATTTGGAACAAGATCTGCTCCACCGTGGCCGTGAGAGGCGTGAACACTAGCCTGTCCCTTTGCGGAGCGGGACCAAGTCGGTCTCTGACAGGTACTCTCTCTGTCTTGCTCCGCTTGTTGCTAACTTCCTTCTTCTCGTCTCTGCTCCTCTCTTTTCCCTTATTGTTCGCTCTGGAGGATTCTCCGCGCCTCGCCCTGGTGATGTCTTCCGCATTCATATACTTTTGGGCTTTGGCCAATAGTTCCGAGAAGCTCTTCGGCGGGCGCTTCATTACGGAAAAGAGAAAACTCGAGGAACGGAGGCCTCCAAGGAAAGCCGTCATGGAGACCTTGTCGTCGGGCTCCTCGACTTGGAGTACCTCCTCGTTAAAACGAGTGAGGTAACTCCTTAGGGTTTCATTCTCCTCCTGCTTTATACTAAGCAGGTGTGTTGCGGGCTTCTGGTGGCGGCGCCCACCTATGAAGTGCGAGACGAAAGACTTGCTCAACTCTCCGAAGGTGGCGATGGATGCTGAGGGGAGATTTACGAACCACTGGCGGGCAGAACCTTTCAAGGTGGTTGGAAAGGCTCTGCACATTATCTCGTCAGGGATGTTGTGGAGCTGCGTCCTGGTTTTATAAGTTTCAAGATGGTCTAATGGATCCTTCCTCCCATCGAAGGTCTCCATGGACGGCATTTTGAACTTCCTTGGAAGTGGGTAATGTACTATATCGGGTTTGAACGGTGTATCCGTCCGCCCGACTAGATAATCCACAGTCTCCGGTGCCTGGGCCTTCATTGCATTGAAGACATCGCCCAGTTGATTCTGCATCTCTTTGATTTTTTCCTCCCAGTGATTGTGAAGCTCCCTGGATGGACCGGGGAAATAACTTTCATCTTCCATGCAGTGATTCTCACTTCCCCCTTCTTAGAAGTGAGAGTCCTCCTCGTCCTGAGGGAAGGGTCGAGGTGGTAACCCCCCATGGGTTCTACCAGGGGGTGGGGGAACTTCGTGGTCATGGAAGCTCTGATGTGCTCCTCGGCCATGGGGGCCATGATGTGCTCCTCGACCTTGGGCGCCATGATGAGGGGCGCCCAAGTGAGGTGCTCTTCTCTGGGCGCCGAGAGTATGGGCGCCTTGGTGTGGTGCTGCTCCGTCTTGGGCTCCTGGGAGACGGGCGCCCGGGAGAGGTGCTCCATCCTGGGCGCCTGGGAGATGGGCGCCCGGGAGAGGTGCTCCATCCTGGGCGCCTGGGAGATGGGCGCCCGGGAGATGTGCTCCATCCTGGGCGCCTGGGAGATGGGCGCCCGGGTGAGGGGTTGGTTGCCGTGGAGCCTACCTCGGGATTGGCACCTCTTGCTGCATTCCACCAAACGGTGCTCCACCCTGGAGTGCTCCTCCTTGTCCCGCAAGCATGAGTTGCAAGATTTGTTGGTTTTGGGCCAACAGCTGTTGCATGGTTTCCAACATCTGCTGAGGAGTCGGCGCAGGGGGGAGAGTATTCGGAGAAGGGTTACCCGGTGGAGGACCATTATTTCCCTGGGTAGGGGAGTCTGGGCGCCTGGAAGGACCCGGACCTGTAGCTTGGACGGGATTGTCTTCTCGTCTTACGGATCTTGTGCTGATCACCATGATTTTTAAAATAGGATGAGAACTTTTGTTCGTTTCCCACAGACGGCGCCAAACTGATGATGCCAAAAATAGATTCGGACACCACCCTGTCAAGGTATTAATGAAAGTATTAAATGCGGTAATAAAATGAGAGAGATAGAGAGAGTTATAGTGGTTCGGTCAAGAGTGACCTACGTCCACTTCAAAATGGAGATCTTCGATTATGGTGAGAAGTTACAGGTATGAGAAAGGTAGTAAAGGCATGTAATCATTGCCCCTCAAGTGATGAGGAGACCCTGAATTTATAACCCTTCCCCAACAGATGGGATGCAAAATTAAAGCAACGTCTCTCTGGAGCCTGGAGCCTCAGACGTGTCCTCGAGGAACGAGCAAGGTGGAGGGCCTGGAGCCTCAGACGTGTCCTCGAGGAACGAGCAAGGTGGAGGGCAGGTGAGAGTTTCTTCGCGAGATTTGGTAAGAGCGGGTGAGGGGAGGACTTCGTCGTGATGACTCGGAGGCCTTGACGTGACGAGGCTTCCTTCAACGAGTTTTGAATATCAACTGAGCTAACCTGGCCTGACCCATGACCTTGGACGGACCGGGTTGTCTGGACCTGACTCTTTACCGCAATCCGGGTTGGGCCTGACCCATCAAAAACCAATCATGCATCCACTGCATATCTCTTTCTATCACCCTGGGGTGTTGGATCAACCGCCAAGCCCACGCATATCATAGTAAGGCTAGTCACCTACAAGCACCAAGAAGTGGGTTATGCTTATAAAGTCAAAGCAAATAGGCATGTATAGATAACATTACATATAACAAAATAAATAGTAATTACAGTCATACCCGATCCCAGCCATACCTACATGGTTAGTATCTCAATTAACATGAATAAGGATTCTAAGTACAGTACAAGACAATGTAGCGTGAGGTGTACATAAGTTATAT
Source organism: Litsea cubeba (assembly GCA_012931725.1). NCBI lineage: Eukaryota > Viridiplantae > Streptophyta > Magnoliopsida > Laurales > Lauraceae > Litsea > Litsea cubeba. The sequence goes on from CM022952.1 coordinate 47,619,582, forward strand.
CAGTAATAAAGTTCATAGCACAATATGGTTTAATAGGGGTGTACACCGGGTTTCAAAACCCGGCCCGACCCGGTGACCCGGTCCGACCCGGACCTAATCGGGCGGGTGACATAGGGTCTTTTACCGGGTCGGGTCTCACCCGGCCCAATAAGTCCTTATCCGGACCAGGTTCCGGGTTAAGAAAGTGTGGTTAATCGGGTTATCGGGTGACCCGATAACCCGGTTATACATTTTTTTTATATATATTTATTTGTATATGTATGCAAATATATACAAATATATATAAATAAACATTAAAATATATATATATATATTTATATTTACTGTATGTTTACTGTATATATATATTTATAGTATTTTTTTATCTCAATTATTGAAACTTTTAGTTGTTCTAAAAAAAATATTTTAAACTTTATAATTAACCGGGTGACCCGGTAACCCGACCCGGTTGACCCGGTAACCCGGTAACCCGAACCCGACACACCCGGCTATAGCTAACCGGGCATTCGGGCGGGTTTCCGATGTGCATAAAATTACCGGGTCGGGTCAAACCCGGCCCGATAACCCGGGACCCGACCCGATGTACACCCCTAGGTTTAACATGAATAAGGATTCTAAGTACAGTACAAGACAATGTAGCGTGAGGTGTACATATGTTATATCAGTAATAAAGTTCATAGCACAATATGGACAATTGGCGAATAATGCATGTCGTATGAAATCAGAATGAAGCCCTTAATATTATCGCCATTCCTCATTTCTAATCAATGAATAAGTACAATGTATCATGGTCTATGGATATCAATTCGTTTGTTTCATCTGTATCCATGCTGTAAGTCATTATCAGGACCCACAATTAAAATCCAACTACTCAAAACACATCTTCCTCTTGACATTTAATCTTGGCCAAATTTTACTTCAACAAAAGTTGAGCCCCCAGCTATAATGATCACAAGTAAAACATATGGTTACAATGAAAAACCAAAGTAAAATCCCTTGTTTTACTGGAGAATCATATCCGAACCTCTTTCATCAATTTTGAAATAAAAATTGACAATATCTCATTTAGTCGGAGGGAATTTCTTCTGGATGGTTCGAGTTTTAATAGCTAGGCCTCACTGTGGAGATCAACTTATTTAATTCAGAATTTATCTAGGTTAAAACGTAAAGGTTTTGGACTTCCTATAGATATTAGACTCTCCTTAGCTACCGTAATATTAACTTTATTTATCTTTGCCACCAGTCCCGAGAAGTTGCCCAACATAACAAACCTCTTTCATCAATTTTGAAATAAAAATTGATAATATCTCATTTAGACGGAGGGAATTTCTTCTGGATGGTTCGGAGTTTAATAGCTGGGTCTCACTGTGGAGTCCAACTTAATTACTTCAGAATTTCTCTAGGTTAAAACGTAAAGGTTTTGGACTTCCTATAGATATTAGTGTTTCCTACAATCACTCTCCTTAGCTACCGTAATATTAACTTTATTTATCTTTGCCATCAGTCCCGAGATGTTGCCCGACATAACAATTTATTATTTTTAGAGCCCTGCTACATGGCTTGATGCCAGGCCCCATGAGTGGCCTGACACCAGGCCAAGAGCCATTGGATCTCATTCACAGGCCAAGAGCCATTGGATCTCATTCAAATGAGATCCAATGGCTCTTGGCCTGGTGTCAGGCCACTCATCGGGCCTGGTATCAGGCCAAGTAGACTTTTTGTTATTTTTATAGTTTATTTTATGGTCTTAGATTTACTGGTGCTCATGGGCCGTGACAACTCGCTTTCAGATGGACCTGAATTTATATAATGGGCCAATTTAATATATGGCCCGATGATGGATTAAATGATAGAAAACCAAAGCCTGGCGTGCTTGAATAAGGGGTACTTGTAAGTTAGTGTACATGTCCAAAAAGTGGGTAGAAAGCCCATACAACTTATAAAAAGCTCAGCTCAACCCGATTGATCAAATGGGTGTGTTTGGGCTTGACATTTTCGGCAGATTAAGCTGGATACAGGTCTCTATTTCTAAAGTCGGGCTGGGCTTGGATATGCCTCAACTCTGCCCAACCTAGGCCATGAACACCTCTACTTGAATTGCACGATTATCAGTTTTTTTTTAATATATTAGAACTAGAATTTTTAGCAAGACTCTGGATCCTCTAAATTGATAAATCCATCTTCAATACGTGCATCATTTAAATTCGTGATACTCCTCAGTAGAGACCACCTATCAATAATGTAAATCAGAAAAAAAAATATTATATCTTTTTGGAGGACCTAGTAAAATCTTACTCCAATAAAAGTTAGTCCTACCCTAATATTGATCATATATAAAGGACGCAATAATTAGTTTGCAAAATCTTACTCCAATAAAAGTTAGCCCTAGGTAATATTGATCACATATAAAAGAAATAAATAAATTATATCTTCTGTAAAATTTTATGTGATTTATAGATGACTATTATGACTATGGACACTTTTATTGGAATGACATTTGGCCAGTTTCACACAAGCTAGGAAACTTTACACCCCTTGGTGTTGGCTCGGCATAAGGCATGGGTTTGCACCCTGGGGTCTGTGTTTGAATGCCCCAAGAATTACGTGTGCACGTGTGAGCCAAGTTAATACCACACGGGTACCTTTCTTTAAAAAAAAGCTAGAAGACTTTAAAATACTAAGGAGTTGAACTACTTTCGCGTGAAGAACTGCCTCTTACCCTAGCTGTAAGGGTGTCAATTTTTACCTGCCTGTCTAGAATTCGAACCTAAGCAAGCACCTTTCTTCATCTGAGGCACACCCTTCCTCGCCTGTGCTACCTCACCCGAGGGTTACTCCACCTCACCCACCTGAGGGCTAGTAGCCCCCTAAGCTGGGATACAAAATAAATAAATAAATAAATAAAAGGAAGCTTGGAAGGTCTGGCTTCTCTATACGGATGGATATGCATTGAAGTTAACTGTTACATCTCAGGCATGTGTCTATTTTAAGCAAAAAATGCATGTAGTGGATCCAGGAGAAAATCCACTTTAATTTTGGAAAGTCCTATCCCCTCAACGGTTCGGATTATCGAATCGGAACCACACGTACTAATTTTTAGAAAGTGCTTGTCTTACCATAAGTATAGACTGGAAATCTCCCATTCGCCAAAGTCCCGCTTCTTTTTAGACCATAGCAACTTAGAACAGGCTCCTCCAACTCCAGTGTTCTTTCTTTCTATTTCCGTTCTCATCTCTCTCTTTTACGTCCGGAAACTCTTCATATTTTAATCATTAAGGAAGAAAGAAGAGATTTCAAGATCATGAAGCGGAGAAGAATCCAAGATTTCAATGACCCAGATGAGAAGAAAGCCAACATGAAAGTGAGTGATCTCTTTCTTTAGAAAGATAATGTTTCATTCAATTACTTCTCTTTCATGTGAAGTTTTTTTTTTCTTGATTGATGGTTCCGTTTTCTTCTTAGGACAACAAGAAGATGTGCCATCGATGCAGGACTTCCGTCGAAGGAGAAGTGGTGGGATGCCTCAATTGTGCCAAGAAACGGTTCTGCAAGAGATGCATTGCTAAATGGTGAATTGAATATTACCTGTTTTTCACTTTTCTTGTTAAGTTGTTGAAGTTTTCTTTCTGTTTTTACTTGTTTATGTATGGGGCATTGGAATTGCAGGTATCCTATGATGACAGAGGATGATATTGCAGAGGCCTGCCCTGTTTGCCGTGGGAATTGCAACTGCAAGTTATGTTTGCTTAGGAGTGTGGGAGACGAGGTTTGAATTGGATTCTTGGCCCCCTTTTATTTCTGTTTCTAATGCTGAAAAGGAAACGTTTATTAAGATAGCCATGTGTGATGTGATTTCTTGAACAAGAAGGAAAAATCACCCGTATCAAGCTCAGGGGAACAAGATTTTCTCAAAGTCCAAAAGTGCTATAGCCTAGATCTTATAATGAGGCAGCCCACAGAGTCGCTAAGATGAGTTACTCTAGTGATCATGATGTTGAGTGGGCTGCTGATTTCCCAAACTGGTTATTAAAGCTTGATCATGTCTTTGTAGTTTGCTTTCTTGATTTCACTTAAATAAAAATCCTTTTAAAAAAATTCCGAAAGGACTATAGCCCATATATGAAGAACACATAAGATAGATTAGAATTTTAAGGGGCTGTGGGTTTATTTTGTCTCTGCCTTACCAATAAGGTCCTCTTCAGTTGACTCTGGGATCACCATGTCTATGTACAGTATATGAGGCCATATATGCTGGATATCTGAAAGGAGGGCAATGGGCCGGGTTAAACAGGTGACTCACTGTAACGTACCACATCGCTCATGAGGGTGTCCAGAGCCTGGGATTATATATGTGGATGCCGTCTATGCTTAGTACGACGCGTTTTGGGTCTTAAAGGGTCCCGAAAACAAAGCCATGAGGCTCATAGGGCAAAAGTGGATAATATTGTGCTAGGTGATTCGGGTTGTGACATTATGATATCAGAGAACGGCTCTCTTCTGAGGGTGGGGGAATGTAACATCCCACATCGGTCATGAGGGTGTCCAGACCCCGGGCTTATATGTGTGGATGCCGTCTATGCTTAGTACAACGCGTTTTGGGTCGCCGTGAGGCCTCATAGGGCCAAAGCGGACAATATTGTGCTAGGAGATTCAGGTTGTGACACCCACCCCATCTAACTCCTATTAGGGTGGATTCAGCGGTGGGGTTTTCAAGTTCTGGGAGGGCATAGGTTTTTAAATTTTTACCCGACTTGGGTTTAGGGCAGGTGGGTTTTGGTTGCCGCAGTGATTAGTTTTCATATTACTGAGACTTCATGCATAAAACTAATTTAATAAAAACCTCTTAAATACAAGTAGAAATGCACACTTATAAACTGTGTAAGAGTATGTTATGGTGCATGTTTAATTCCTTAGCTAAGCAAAAACTTATTATGAATCCTTTTCTATTTTAAAATAATAAAAAACCAGTATCAAACCCGAATCTACCTGTACCTGTCATGGGGCAAGTTTGGCATCACTATCCATAATGTATAAACCAGTCATGGGTCAGGTTGGGTACAAGGCGGGGCATGTGCCAGTCAAGTTGGGCTTAGGCTGATCTGTACCAAACCAGGCCCATTGTCATTCCTATTTAACTTTGTCTTTTTACCAATCCTGCATAACCATGGGCTTTCTCCAGGTATTTCTTTATAGCCAGTCTCCTCACTGCTGCTGCATAGCTTTGTTTCGCTAGCTTTCTTTAGTGAGAAATCATTACTTAGATTCATTTTTTTTAATGCAATACTTTCTTAACTTCCAAAGATAGTAGTTGTAAGTGCACAAAAATTCACAGACCCGGGGGGTAGTGTTCTTGAGACTCACTGAGGACGAAGGCTGAAGCTCCTCGTTGATGATGGAAGAACCGATGCCTGAGAACCTGGAAGAGGGAGAAGAAACAGGTCAGAGGACCCTAGCTGTGGGCAGCGCAGGGCTCTCCGATGCCTAAGTCAGTATGAGAACTGGACAGTAGGATGGAAATTTGGAGAAGATGGAGTTTGGGCATGGCGTACCAGAGTTATTGGCCATGGTTTTGTGTATGGTGAGTTGGATCGGGCCTCCTTTGCTCTCTGCGCCTGTTGCTCCTTATATGGACAGGAAGAGGGAGAGAGAGGGCTTTGTGCTCTGACAGGAAGTCTTATTGCAGTCCATCTGTCCCATCGGGCCATACCCTGGCGCCTAGGGAACTGTGGACGTCATTCTGTCAGAAGGCATGGGCGGTATGGGTGGCTCTGTCAGATGATATGGGCTTGTCTTGTCGCACGTGCTGTAGCGTGCATGAGCGTCCAAGGGAGGACAGCTGTCAGCCCCTGCCTTGGCTAGCTCTGGCATCCTGATCGAGGTCAGGGTGTGTTGCCGAGGTCGGGGAGCCGAGGTCGGGGCGACCTTGACTTGGGTGGAGACCTCGCAGGGACGCCGAAGTGTACGACCGGGATGAAGTCCCTAGCCGGGCTGGGGATGCCCTGGCCGAGTGGAGCTTATGAGCGTATAGCCGAACTGGAATCACTTGGCCGAGCTGGAGGCTGCACTATCGCCGAGACCGAGCCTTGCCGAGATGGACTAGCTGGCGCTGGAGCACGAGATGGAGCATCAGGCCAGTATTCCGGTGAGTTCGGAAATATCCCCACACAATAGTAATAACAACAATAGTAACAAAAACGTATGATAAATAGTTCAATAGTTTTGTATTATTAAAGAACATCCACTTGTAAATTCTGTGCAGAGAGGGTTAGCAACTCATATGATGATCAGATCGCCAATTTGTATAGATGGTTTTGAACTGTTGGATCTACATAGAGACTTGTATAGATGTCATAAATATTAAGAAGCAAACCTTTTTGTTCTCCCTTTCAATAGAGATTACTAGTTTAAAACCTCTATGATGAGAAAGACGCTCACATAGAGACGTGAATGATGTAGGTTGATGAAGCTTGCAGAAGGGCTAGAATGATATAATTTGATGAAAACAAAAGATTCCTGTTTCCATCTGATGGCAGACGATCTCCCATTGCTGTCAGATAGCAAACTATTTTGCTCCAGTTATTCTTGTTGCCCATTGAGCAACTTCCATCATACATCCAGCGGATTGTTATGAAACCGCAAATTCTCCAGCACTTACTTACCTGGTTTGCAGTTCTATTACTCTGTATTTGAGTTTATGATTCATAATTTGAGACTTAGTTGATCAGAAAATTCAATGCAGCAGTTTCATTTGTTTCGCTTTTCAATTCATCTAATTTGTTGTCCGAGTTCAACAAGTTTGATGAACTAATTAATCTGTATCCATGCTGTAAGTCATTACCGAAGCCCACAATTAAAATCCAACCACTCAAAACACCTGGTCCTCTTGACATTTACTCTTGGCCAAATTTTACTTCAATAAAAGTTGAGCCCCCTGTTTAAACAAAACATGCATGAAGCGAATCCATGAGGAGATCCATTTTAATTTTGGAAAGCCCTATCCCCTCAACGGTTCAGGTCCATCCCTACTAATTTTCAGAAAGTCCTTTTCTTACTAGAAGCAGACTGGAGAAGGGAAGCTCCATTCGCCAAGTCTCACTTCGTTTTAGACTTGAGCAACTGATAACAGTCTCCTTCTACAATATTCTCTCTTTCTTTCTATTTCAATTCTCATATTTCTCTCTCTATCTCTCTCTTTTACTTTCGGAAACTCTCCAAATTTGAATCATTAAGGAAGAAAGAAGTGATTCCAAGATCACGAAGTGGAGAAGAATCCAAGACTTCAATGACCCAGCTGAGAAGAAAGCCAGCATGATAGTGAGTGATATGTTTCTTTTGAAAGATAATGTTTCATTCAATTACTTCTCTTTCCTGTGAATGTTTTTTCTTGATTGATGGTTCCATTTTCTTCTTAGGACAACAAGAAGATGTGCCATCAATGCAGGAATTCCGTCAAAGGAGACGTCGTGGGATGTCTCAATTGTGGCAAGAAACGATTCTGCAAGAGATGCATTGCTAAATGGTGAATTGAATTTTACCTGTTCTGCGCTTTTCTTGTTAAGTTGTTGAAGTTTTATTTCTATTTTTACGGGCTTATCTATGGGGTATTGGAATTGCAGGTATCCTCAGCTGACAGAGGATGATATTGCAGAGGCCTGCCCTGTTTGCCGTGGGAATTGTAATTGCAAGTTGTGTTTGCTTAGGAGTGTGGGAAACAAGGTTTGGATTGGATTCTTGGCCTTTCTTTTTCTTTTTAATTTCTAATACCAAAAAAGAAACGCTTATTAGGATTAGCATGTGTGATGCCTTTTTTTTTTAATTGAATTTCTTGAACAAGGAAAGATTAAAACCTGCATTAAGCTCAGGGGAACAAGATCTTCTCAAGTCCAAAAGGGCTCTAGCCTAGATCTTATAATGAGGCAGCCCACAAATTAGCTAAGATGGGTTACTCTAGTGATCATGATGTTGAGTGGGTGATATGTACCCTTTTACATAATGAAATAAAAATAAAATACAAAATAAGAATGGGAAATAAATAGTCCACTTCGAGGGGACACAGACCTCCTAAGGTTTAATTTGAGGAAAACCTGCCTCCATTAATAATAATTCATTCATTCATTCCTTCATTCTCCTGAAATCAACGCCTTACATATATACTAAGCACACTTTAAAGTTAACTCCCACTAAAATAGGAACTAACCAACAAAATAGCAAAAATAACAACCATTAAAAGAGGAAAAGACTACTAATGGTTGTTGACTTGTTCCCAAGTCCCCACTACTGACTACTTCCTTCATAATAGCAACAACCCAATCACATCTTATTGGGTTTGAACTTCTTTGGGCCAGGGGCATTTGTGGGCCATAGTACTGATACGTATCAGTGGGCTGCTGATTTCCCTGAGTGGTTATTAGGATTGGTCATGTCTTCGTAGTTTGCTTTCTTGGTTTCGCTTAATTGAATTTCCTTTTAAAAAAGTTCCAAAAGGACTATAGGCTATATCCCATATAGGAAGAACACATAAGATAGATTAGAGTTTCCTAAGGGGCTGTGGGTTTATTTTGTCTCTACCTTTAGAGTTTCCTAAGGTCCTCTTCTGTTGTGTCTGTGGGATCACCATGTCAATGCAGTACAGTACATGAGGTCGTATAAGCTGTATATCTGAAAGGAGGGGAACGGGTCGGGTTAAACGGGTGACCCACCCCATCTAACTCCTATTAGGGTGGATTCCGTGGTGGATTTTTCAAGTTCTGGGAGGGCATAGGTTTTTAAATTTTGACCCAACTCGGGTTGAAGGCCGGTGGGTTTTGGTTGCCTGGCCCCTGCAGTGATTAGTTTACGTATTGCTGAGAGTTCATGCATGAAACTAATTTAATAAAAACCTCTTAAATACAAGTAGAAGTGCACACTTTTAAACTGTATAAGAGTATATTTTGGTGCTTGTTTTAATTCATTAGCGAAGCAAGAACTTATTATGAATCATTTTTTAATTTTAAAATAATAAAAACCAGTATCAAACCCGACTCTACCTGTACTTGTCATGGGACAAGTTTGGCAACACAATCAATAAACCCGTCATGGGTCAGGTTGGGTACAAATTAAAAGCGGGCCATGTGCCAGTCAGGTTGGGGTTAGGCTGACCTATACCAAACCAGGCCCATTTTCATTCCTATTTAACTTTGTATTTTTACCAATCCTGCATAACCATGGGCTTTCTCCAGAAATTTCTTTATAGCCAGTCTCCTCACTGCTGCTGCGTAGATTAGTTTCACTAGCTTTCTTTAGTGAGCAATCATTACTTGGATTCATTTTTTTAATGCAATACTCTTAACTTCCAAAAATAGTAATAATAACAACAATAGTAAAAAAAAATATATGATTGGTGGTTCAATAGTGTTCGATAATTAAAGAACATCCGCTTGTAAACTCTGTGCAGAGCGGGTTTGCAACTCACATGATGATCAGATCGCCAATTTGAATAGACGGTTTCGAACTGTTGGATCTATGTTGTAATAATAAGAAGCAAACCATTTTTCTCCCTTACAATAGAGAGTACTAGTTTAGAGCCTCTTTGTTGAGAAAGACGATCACATAGAGACGTGAATGATGTAGGTTGATGAAACTTGCAGAAGGTGACAATAACAAAAGATTCTTGTTGCCATCTGATGGCAGAAGATCTCCCATTGCCGCCAGATAGTAAACTCTGTTGCACCATTTATTCTTGTTGCACATCTTTAGGTTGAGCAACTTCCATCATACATCTAGCGGCTTGCTATGAAAACATAAATTCTCCAGCACTTAGTTACCTTGTTACCTTGTTCGCAGTTCTATTACTTTGTATTTGAGTTTATCATTCGTAATTTGAGACTTAGCTTGATGAGAGAATTTGATGGAGTAAATTCATTTGTTTTGCTTTTCAATTCGTCTAATTTGTTGTTCGAACTCAACAAGTTTGATGAACTAATTCATCTGTATCCATGCTGTAAGTCATTACCGGCTCCCACAATTAAAATCCAACTACTCAAAACACTTGTTCCTCTTTACCTTTACTCTTTGTCAAATTTTACTTCAACAAAAGTTGTGCCTCCTGCCATACTGATCACAAGTAAAACAAATGGTTACAATGAAAAACCAAAGTAAAATCCCAACAAATGGTTACAATGAAAAACCAAAGTAAAATCCCACAGTTTACTTGTGATTAAAGTGGGGCCAACTCTGATTTGAGTCAGATACAAATTGTTGCCAATAAATAGGGTTCCAATGCTTTTGAGCAGCTTGGGTTTTCTGGTAAGCCCACTGATGGGTTTTATAAGAAAGCTTAGTGAACTTTATAATTATAATAATGTCCGCTAATAGTTTGCAAATTGAACTGCGAATTGTTCGGAATAAACTATTCTCAGCTCAAAGGCCTCGTTAGCAAACTAGGTAACCGGAACCTTGTCTAACTATATGGAGTCAGCTTTTGTAGTACTAATAAGTCATATAGGATTAGGGCTTCTGGTTGTTAGAGAACCAAAACTACTGCTATGAGTTTCCTTTGATATACTTTCCCTCTTGTTATGCATAATCTACTTTCGTATAAAAGTAAGTGTTTGAAAATACTGAAAAGCACCATCAAGATAGGAACTCCTTTGAAATTGAATCATTAAGACACATGGGAATTCGTCCCATTTCAGGCATGTGGAATAATCTAAATGTCTCAAATCAAGTTGAAAAAATCTATATCCTTACCAAACATAAAAACTTAGTGCTTTGTACTCTGAAATTCTGAAATGTAAGCATTAACAGTAAAGAAAATACAAGTAATTGCACATAGATGCAAAGGCGATTTAAGAAAACTATAGAGTTTGCCTTGGCTGATTGTAACCCAAATCACAAACAACTTAAATATTCATACAGGATTGATGGTTATTCATCCCACGAAAAATCTGAAATGGGGTGGGATTTAACCTTTTATACTTTCAATTTCAAATCAAGTTGAAAAACACTTTATTTATTATTTGATAGACTTCCATGCTCTTTTGTTGGCTATTTGAATTTAATGAGATTGCTAAGATGTCACTCATCCATCAAGGGTCCCTCAACTAAAATCCTACCACTGACAAAAAACTCATATCATATTTTTTCAAAATACCGTCCAAAACTAACTAATTCAAAGCTCCAAGTATTTGATTCCAACGAAAATACCTTATTAGAGATTAATTGTGTCTGATACTTTTTTTATTGCAGAAAGCGCAAAGCGAGCCTGATAAATTGAAAAAGATCCAGCACAATATCTACATGTTACACTTTCTTCTTCCTTTTCTTAAACAACTGCATCAAGAGCAAACGAGAGAAATGAAGGTGGAAGCTAAGATTCAAGGTACCTATAACTGCATGAATTTAGGCATAATTCTATTTCATGTTTAATTCTTTTCTTCCCAATTTTCATTTTTTCTCTAATTGGAAATTTCGTTTGATCAGGACTGTCATCATGGTCTAACATGGAAGTACAACAAGCAGTCTGCTTCAGCAATGAACGTGTGTATTGGTAGGGCCTTTATTTTCACTTTCTGAGTTAGGATCGTCTGAGGCTTTAACCTCGAGAAATCCTAAGCTAATGGAGTGGATCTCCGCAGTGGAGTCTACCTTTGATAGTCCAATAAGTTTAGAATAACCGCACTCCATTTATATGGGTATCCTTAGTTTTTACATCAATAGTAGTTCTATCACTATTAGATTAACCCTTAGATGAAAAACGTGATAATGAATATGCATGAGAGTTTGGTAATCACCATTTTTTATCAAACAGTTAATCCATTAGTGGAACAAACTTGGATTGATGTGAATTTTGAGGCTACACCCTATATCTGAAGGGCACACATTATAAACGAATTGGATTTTAAAAACTGGACCCTGCTTTGGAGTTCCACTCCTTTAACTTAGGATTTCTCTAAGATTCTCACTTTCCTTTGTGTTTGTCGAAATGAAGTTGTGGGTTTCCATTCTTGGATTCTTTTTTTTTTTTTAATGTATTCACCTTATTTATGTCTTATAGGCTTTTTTTGGAACAGTAACAATTGCAGAACATCCATTGCTGATCTTCATCGAAGTTGTTCGAAATGTTCATATGAACTATGCCTCAACTGCTGCCAGGAGATTCGAGAGGGAAACATGAAGGAACAAAGTAAGGTCATTTGGAATTATCCGTTTAGAGGAAAAGATTATATGCATGGTGGTGATCCTCTTCCCTTGAAAGTTGGTGGAATAGAAAACTCGAAAAATCCTATCATGGATCAACTCAAGTATTCGTTCGAATGGAAATCCACTAGTAACGGCGATATTCCTTGCCCACCAAATGAAATAAGTGGTTGTGGTAATTGTCGCCTAGAACTGAAACGCATCTTTCATGAAAATTGGGTTTCAGAGTTGGTGAAAAAGGTAGAAGCAGCAGCTCATTGTTACCACTTACCGCAAGTGTCTACCACCTTCTCTCAATGTATGTGCTCTAAAATGAATGATGATAATATGTTAAGAAAAGTCGCATCAAGGGAAATTTCAGATGACAACTATTTATATTGTCCAACTTCAAGGGACATTCAACAAGAAGGCCTAGAACACTTCCAAAGACATTGGATCAGGGGTGAGCCAGTGATTGTTCGCAACGTGCTTGAGCATACATCTGGTTTGAGCTGGGAGCCGATGGTCATGTGGCGTGCATTACGTGGGAGGATGAACTCGAAGAGCGTTTCAAAGTTGTTGGAAGTGAAGGCCATCGATTGCCTAGCTTTGTGTGAGGTTAGTTGTCTTTAGTAAATGATATAAGTTAAGGACAGCATGTTGATTTTTATATAATTGACATTTTCTGTCGTCCCATTGGCTATGTTGTGGTTGAGTTTTGTTCAAATCATGATGAAGTTAATTTGAGCATGTCTAAATTCTTGCAATTGACATTTGACCGTACAGGCTAGTAAGTATTTCGGATGATTTGGGAGGCCTTTCAATCTTTTTACTGCTGATTTACCTCTTGCTTCTATCTACATATAAACACTAATAGCTAAAAAGCTCTTGCACAATGGAAGGTTTTTTTTTCCGAAAAACATTTGCCGCAATCAGAAATTATGTGAAATAACATTAGTCAAATATTTACTTTTTAACAATATTTAGTAAATGTAGAAGATTAGCTAAGATTTGCACATGTTCTTGGTAATGGCGAGACTTAGATGACAAGACAATTATGTTGAATATGTTAATTCGTTGAAACTGAAATTTTTTGTGCCTAATGTTCTTGTTTAAGCTTAATGTGGAAGGTTCAAATACATGGTTGAAATTTAGGTCTAAGGACTATTTCCTACTATCCTGTTAATGATGTTATGTATCTTTCAACTTTGAATTTGTGTTCCTGAAATCTTTCATGATTGTGTTCTTGAATGGCTTCCCATTCAGTGTATAATCCCATTTCTAATGATGTTTAATGGTTGTTATAATGCAGGTTGATATAAATGCCCATAAATTTTTTAAAGGATACATGGAAGGGAGAATGTACAAAAACCGTTGGCCTGAGATGCTAAAACTAAAAGACTGGCCCCCAGCCAACCTTTTTGAGGAGCGTTTGCCACGTCATGCTGATGAGTTCATGAATTTGTTGCCATTCCACGAATATACAAGTCCCAATTCCGGGCTTCTTAATCTAGCTGTTAAGTTGCCAAAAGAAATCTTAAAGCCAGACATGGGACCAAAGACATATATAGCCTATGGGATAAATGAAGAACTTGGAAGAGGGGATTCCGTAACTAAGCTTCATTGCGATATGTCAGATGCAGTATGTATTTACTTATCATAACAATTTTTTGCAATGTGTAGTATCTTAAATCTTTGATTTGAATATTTTGATTGAAATGTACCTTTAATCTATATTCTTTGTCCTCACTCTGTAGGTGAATGTTTTGATGCACACTGCAGAAGTGGTCCCAACCTCTGAGCAGCGTTCAAAAATAAAAGCACTAAAAAGGAAGCATATGATTCAAGACAAGAAGGAACTCCTGAATATAAATCAAATGAACCATGACGTTGTTGATCAAAATGAATTAGCAGGCGTAAAAAGTTTCATGAATGAGTTTGACAGTATAAAATCAAACATAAAAGCTGAAATGCACAATGAACAGAAAGTAAGGAAAGAACTTTCCGGTTCACCCCCAAAAAGACTACAGGGAACAGGTGGTGCTTTGTGGGACATCTTTCGAAGACAAGATGTGCCAAAGTTGCAGGATTATCTCAGAAAACACTCCAAAGAATTCAGGCACATACATTGTTCTCCAGTTGAGCAGGTGATGACACCCAACTGCATGAAAATTAGCATTCTTGTTAGCAGCCTCTTATTCATGTCAATGATTTTTCTGTAATCTAACCAACCTTTTGTTCTATATTATCCAGGTTGTTCATCCCATTCATGATCAAACATTCTATTTAACCTTGGAGCATAAAAGAATGTTGAAGGAGGAATTCGGTGAGTACAATTTGTAATGATTGCTGGCATATTGAGATCTTGTTGGCCCTGGTTTAAAAAACACCCTATTTGCAAATGCTTTACTTGGCAGCTGACCAAAAGAGGATGACCCCACTGTGGTTTATGCAATTTATGACATAATGCAAAAGATTCATTTGAAATGAGCATTTGAAATTTGATTTCATGTTAAATCAAATGCACCTATTGCCATGATTTCTTGAGATGATTTATAAATAGCCCCAATTTGCATATTGATGGATCACAAAATGGCATTTGGGTACTCATACTACTGACATTTACCTGATGTTTCCTATGGGCCATATCTTCTTTGCAGGAGTGGAACCATGGACATTTGAACAAAATCTTGGAGAGGCAGTGTTTATTCCGGCTGGTTGTCCCCATCAAGTGAGAAATCTTAAGGTCGGTGGAAACCTTAACTCTCTCTCTCTCTCTCTCTCTCTCTCTCTCTCTCTCTCTCTCTCTCTCTCTCTCTCTCTCTCTCTCTCTCTCTCTCTCTCTCTCTCTCTCTCTCTCAATTCCTTTGTGAAATCTATGAACCATTGGTGTGGATTGAATGACAAGGTAATCCTTGTAGGGAGGTTATCTTGGTTTTGGAGTTATGTAACTCTTTAACGTCTCTGATGTGTTTATGTCGGCCTATCCCTTTTCTACAGTCTTGTACCAAGGTTGCACTTGATTTTGTCTCTCCTGAAAACCTCCATGAGTGCATCCGTTTGACTAAAGAGCTGCGATCACTTCCCAAGAATCACAGGGCTAATGAAGACAAACTAGAGGTAAACTCATCTACTCACATCAAGTGAAACATATCTTTCATTTGAAAAATTCTATGAATGAGATTAGGAAAATATGTGCCAGTGGATTTGTGATAAAAAAGAGTTGAAGTTTGGCAAATGACATATATTAACAAATCCTAACAACACATGTAGATAGTAACATGCAATTGCTGTTTGTGCTGGTGCAGATAAACAAAATGATTCTCCACGGTGCAAATCAAGTTGTAAAGGATTTACAAGACTGGAAAGTGAGAACTAGTAACAACTAGATAATCATTGACATTTGTCTTCCTCCGATACAGGGAGTTGTTTCTATGTATTCATTGTTTTCAATATTTACTCATTAAAAAAGTTATTTGTTTGAGTCGATAGGAAGAGAAGGCATATCTGAGAGTTCAAAGGCATGTTTGAAAATTTTGATATCTCGTGTTGTACATATTTTAAATATCTATCCATTTTAGTGGGCAGTATTCCTAGAATACAATACTGTAATACCTCGACCTGATTTAATCTTGATTTTCGTTAATTGATCATGTTTTATTAAACTAATTATATTTAAGTAGCAAACTTAAGTATTTTATGCTGGTTTAGTCTTAGAAAGTCTAGTGGGTTGGACCTTGAGTCATGTGTAGGTAGTTTAGACCTGATTTAACTTGATTAAGTGGAATGAGGGACTTTTTTGTAATTTTAGATTTTTTAATTTTTCATCATATGCATGTTCTTGGCGTCATCGCGAACGTCATTTTCCGTATTGAACCTGACTCCATTTGGCTTTAAATTAATCAAATTGGCCCTCATTTGACTCTAAATGTATATACGGGAAAGAAAGTTGGGCTTTCTTATAAACCTAGAAATTTACTTTTAGAAGCTCTCCCATTCCCATCTATCATTCTCCTTCTCCTTACTAGTGAAATTGAGAAGGGAAAATTACCGTACGGAAGACCCAAAACCTGACATTTATCCAGTACAAGACGAAAGATTGAAATTTACCGGATGGAAGATCATACACAAAAGACTCCAAATTGGGACGGAAATACCCTTTTAGTGCAATATCCTAGGTCTATAGGATATCGAAAGATTCGATGTCCCAGGAGTTTAGGATATCGAACAGTTCGATATCCTAGGCCTCTAAGATATCGCACAGTTACCTACTCCCATCCCATCACATATCAAAGATTTTCACCACAAAAGTTCTGTTTTCATCTTCTCCGTTTTCGCAGAGGAGGTCCGTTTTCATCTTCTCCGTTTCCACGAACTGAAACTCCGTTTCCATCTTCTCCCTCCGTTCCGTTTCCATAAACTAAAGCTTTGTTTCCATCTTCTCCCTCCTTTCAGTTTCCACAAATTGAAACTCCGTTTCCATCTTCTCTGTTTTGGCTTATGGGGTTCCAATAGGATATTACCATTCCGTTTTGATATTGTGGTCCCTCATTTTTTTTCTTTTTGCTTGTACCAGGCTTCAAAATATGTTCAGATCTGAGTGGATCTCAAGAGAAGCCCTTCCTCGTGCCCATTGTAAAGAGAAATTTTTTGTGACGAATCCAAAAAAACCGCAACCAAACGAGTGAATGTAAGAGAAAAAAAAATACCCATGAGAAGATGAGAAGAACAGAAGAGGATCATCTGCACCAGAATGGGAGGAGGCAAAGAAGTGCACAAATCTCACATTTTTTCATCTACACCAGACTACATCATCTTTTGTAGTAGCATCCAAAGTTACTAGTACTCTTGCAGGTGTCTAGAATGGTGTCATGCATTCAAGCTTGTAATCTTTTGATTTTTGAAATTTGTTGGGTTTTATCACCAAATCTTTGTAGAGCTGCATGAGGTATTTTTTTTCCTATTTGTTTGTTAAAAACAATTTAAAAAAAAATTGCGAGGATAATGGTTTTTTTCCAAAGAATAGTATCCAGGAAGTGGTCTCGCTATAGCGAGACTTATTCTCGCTATAGGGAGGAAAATGACCTATTTTCCAAGAATAGTCTCGTTATAACGAGAACATCCCAAGAATAGTGGAGTCAAAACCCTGGGGCCCAGGCAGAAACCCATCTCGCTATAGCGAGCTTGGCTCGCTATAGTGAGGGACACTTCTGTATCTCTCGTCATTCTCCCATCTGCTCTGTGTTTTTCTCAAGTCACACCTATGCATACATTTTCAACATATAATTGCATATGTCATCATTCAATCACCACCCATTTCACATGCATTTGTATAAAAAGATTCCACCCCTTTCAAACCTCCTGCACATGCATTTAGATGTAATGCTCCAATGGCACATATATTTACATACACACCCACATGCATTTTACATAAACTAACATGGCCTAACAGCTTCACCTTTGGAGAAAAGGCATCTATTATTTTATGCTCCTGCATGCTGATGAAGAAAAGCATCTAATTAAGGTTCTGAAGACCATGCCAAGTGCTTATTCTTCCACACATGACGTTCAATTTGCTTGTGTAAAGTAGATGATAAAATGGAGGGAGTTATCATTCTATTTGAGAGTGGCTTTTGCTATAGAGACTGTATTCTCGCTATAGTGAGAACGCTCTGGTTGATTTCTTACATTAAAAATTTTTAAAAATAAAAAAATGATTTTTTATATTTTACTATACGGACGGAGATATGTTTACATTAACAAAATTAAAATCGGACATATGTACCATTAGGAATGGGTTCTTTGTTTAGTTGTAATTTGTTCTCTCTTTTCCTTTTTTTTTTTGTTTAAATTTCATAGGCATTTCTGGTCTCCTTCAGCTCCCATCCTGTCACCATTCATATCATTTCCATAATGTCTAGTTTGCACCATTTTTCTGAAATGTTTGTTTATTTGTGTCTATGACTTTCCATGGTACAGCATGGCTCCTAAAAAGGGAAAAGGGAAGCGACCAGCTGGGTCTTCCTCTCGTTTCAATACTGAACGCTTTAAGGATGCTGAGTGTGCTGAACGTTTTGAATCAAGATTCATCAATCGCAAAGTCATCTTTGAGAGAATAGTTGTGTACAGCGGTCTCACCAGTACAAGGTTTATGCAATGAGGTCGCTACCGTTCTATGTGGCACACCCATTGTATGGGATTCTCATGTTCTGAAGATATCCAGTCTAACCACTGATTACCGAGAAGTTGAATATTGGTTTTGGATGCTACCCATTTCAAGGAGTTAATGGCAATTGGGTTTTGTAATGTTGGTGGTTGTTAGAGGTTGCTTAGTTTTATCCATTTTTATGGGATTTGATGTTGGATGTTGTTATTAATGTAATTTGCTTAGTTCTATTGGATTTTCGGCTCTACTCCTATGTCTCTACGTTATTTGATTTTATGTTGGATGCTGGGAATTGGTGTTAGATGTTGGATTTTGCAAATGTGCTTGGAAGCTGTTGAAATATTGCCTTTTTATAAATGGATATTCCAATATTATAAATGAATGTATAGAGTGTTGGTTGTGTCCATATATTTTGGAATTGCAAGCAGTTGGTATTGATTATTTGACTAGTTGTGATTTTAGCTTATGGAAAGGTGGATGTGTGATGAATGCGGACTCCCACGTTGCTTTAATTATGTATGGGTATCAGGTTTTCCTCAAGGTGCAGTTTCATGGTTAAAAAATTACTTGGTTTGTTTGCGTGTTACATGGAGCATTTTTCCATGCCTTTATTAGTATGTGTCATGTTAATTGGACAATTATCGGGTGATGCCAAAACTTGCACTTGCCAAGATGGAGATTTAATAAAAGATTAACCAGCAAATGCTTTTAGATTCACTTGCAAAGATGGAAAGCATTGAGACGAATTTTGAAATCAAAGCCCATCCATCACTTGTGTTTTATAGAAATGAGACCCACTTTTAAGGCACTGGCCAAAATTCCATTCAATTCAATGGAAGTTGAGCCTTATACCAGATTTATCGCTTTCAATGATGGGAAGAAATAATAGAGAATTCTCATATGAAGAATGAAACCAAGTGAAATTAAATTCCATTGAACTGCATGAGGATTTTTTTCCTACATGTTTGTTAAAAACATTTTAAAAAAATTAAAAAAAAAAAATTTGTTCAACACCTCGTTCACAGACCCCCCTCTTAGCGAGAATAGTTTTTTCCACACAAACATATTATCACTATAACAAGGATGTAGCAAGGAAAATAGGAAAATAGAGGATATAGTGAGGAAAATAGAGCAAGAGGAGGCAGGGACCATTCTCGCTATAGCGAGATCAGGTCTCGCTACAGCGAGACTGTATTCTCGCTCTAGCGAGACCTGTTCTCGCTATAGCGAGAATAAATTTCCACACCTTTTTCGGTGTGGGTCCTACCTATTTTATTTTTTTTAATATACTTGTTGGATTGCAGTTATTTGATCATCTTTGTGCTCACTATCCCATTTCCTCAATGGGTAGTGTTCTTTCGATGGTTGCACTATTTATGCTTTATTAACGATCTGGAATTTAAAAAAAATTGCTGAATAAAAATATAATAACATATATATGCATTGGTTGCCAAGAATCCTATTGGGATTTCAGAAATCCTTAAACAAACACAACAGGAATCCTTTAAAAAACACAATAAAAAACTTTAAAATAATATTAATTAACATAATTTTAGAACTCTAGCCTGTTAAAGAGTCATTGTCTCCCTTTTCTTTTCCGTGATGGAAAAGAGAGAGGGGTGGACGCCATCGGGTGCGATGTGGCGTGGAGCTGAGATCATGTTGTGATGGAATCGGCAGCTACGATGGGGCTGGAGCTGGAGTTGAAGTTGAAACCATGGCTCCTTTGAATCCATGGGGTTTGTGAGGTTTAGCACAAGATAAAACCAAGAGAAAAAGAGGGTTGGGGAGACAAGAGAGTTTGGGAGAGATGAGACTTAATGAAAGATACGGGGAAGAATGACCAGAAGAGACAGGGAGGAGCAGAGTTTTTTCATCACTGGAAAAGTCGAGCGGGAAGATGAAAGCTTTGAATTAATGGACCGCGCATTCCTTGCTCGGTTCTACCGAGGTCGGCGGACGTGGGAGTCCGTTGGGTTCCAACCCTTTCGTAACCGGGGGTCAGGAGCGGGTATCAACATATTTTTTTTGTGTGGGTGTGCCAGATTTTCTATTTTACTTGGAATTGTAAATGGTGATCCGGAGATCGACCTTCGTAAGTAAAAAGGAAATCAACTTCTTTCAAGTTTTCCATTGCACATATATTTAAGAAAAGAGACATTTTCTTGATTTGCCGTGAAAGGCGATTTTTTGGCATTTATAGCCGATTTTTGGCGTTTATAGCCAATTTTGGCATTTATAGCCGATTTTTGGCGTTTATAGCCGATTTACAATTCTTATCAATAATGAAAGACAAGAGTTGTGATTTTTGTCTCTTTTGAAAAAATACAAAACATAATGAAAAGCAAGAAAAGGAGGATCTAACTTCTCAGGAGATTGTGGGGGACCCGTTCAGATTGAGGGTCTCAAGCCATATGTGGACTTCGTCATCATCCATGCAGATGAGAACAAAGGATGCTCTTGATTCGCTTGGCTTAGCTATAACCTCAAATTTTTAGAGGACAATGACCAAGAGGAGGTCCTATGTCCAATAAAAAGCTAAGTAGACGGACTAAAAAGACACGTCTAAGCCAATGGAGGTAGAAGGAGAAAGCAAGACCTTGGGGGGGTACTCCCCAAGGGACTTTTTTCACATTGTAGCGGTGGCTGGTGCAGAACTTTCGCAGAGTTTTCTCTCTTTCTTTCTCTGGATTTTCTGTTGCCTTTTTTTGTCTGGATTTCCGGAATTTCCGAAGTCTATCTGGAATGCTTGGGATGCTCTCCTATTTATAGGCTCTTGGTAGCCATTTAAGAGAATTTATGGGCTTTAATTGTCATTAAGCCGCATAATGGGAGGAGTTATGATGTTTAATTCCTTTATTTAGTAACTCCTTTTCCTTGGCTTCTGATTGGCCGGTGGAGATTGAGGGCATTTAATCACGGGTTAAATGCCATGAATCAATTGACTTGTAACTCCCATTTGCTTGCTTCTGATTGGGCCGTCCAAAGAAATGAATTAATGACTTCAACAAAGCTAGTCAATTATTCGCATTAGGTGGTCGCCGAGCAGTTGAAGAGTCGCGGGCCGTGCCGCATCTTTTGGGATTCTTCTAGCGATGATCATCGATGAATCTTTATGTAGATCGATATCGGATGACCATGTAACTTCAGGTATTGGTTGCCAACAGTGGGTCGGTGCCATCTGTCCAGTCAATTTCTCGATCGATCGGGTAGAAAGCACACTTTTTTGGTTGACCGATTGGCGATCAATGTTGATTTCGACACTCTTGATGATTGACCCGTGATTTTGACGGATGTCAAAGGATTCGGCACCTCAAAAGTATGAGTTTCGGAAAATCCCAAGAGTCGGAAGCTTAGAATCGCGGAAAAACGATGAAAAACGGGCTTTCTGGGGCCAACCCAGCGATTCCGGGATCCATGGTCGCCGGCGACCATGGGCCAGGGTCGCAGGGGCGGGCGACCCTGGGGGGAATTTCCCCTCTTTTGTCCCGTTTTGCTGCCGTTTTTGATGTTTTTCGATTCTTTTTTCTTCTGTATTTTTTCTTGACATTTTTTTATCATTTATTGGCCTGATTTCCCTGTAGAAAACTTGATGAGAATCTTTTCATTTTGGAGTGCAAAGTTTCCAATTTTCCGAGAAAGCCGAAGACTTTGTCGCATAGAGCTGCCGATTTTCCGTCAGAAGCTGAAACTGGGTCAAACGATGTCGGAATGACCTGATATTTGGGGTGAAGCCTTCTGAACAATAAATAAGACCAACCATAGGCTTTTGTTTGAGTTTTGAAGCCGTTTGGGGTCCTATCGCCAGTAGACTTATTTTTTGTCGCGATGAAGATGTCGCGGCTTGATGTGCGGTCAACCGATGTCCGATTGACTTAAAATTTGACAGGGAACCTATTGGAGTCATTTTAAGATGATCCATAGGCTCTGTCTTGGAAACCATGGTCCCGGGGAGCTTCACCGTCGAGAGGCCTGATTTGGCTTTTGAGTGTCAAAGTATGGTCAAATGTTGTCGAAATGACCTGAAACTTGATGTGTAGCCCTTTGTAAGCATTTTGAAGCCGTCCATGTGCTCTTTTTGATGAGTGATGGCCTTGGTGGTTCTTGCCGCCGAGAGATCTGATTTAGCTGTTTGAGGGTTAATGGAGGGTCAAACGTTGTCGGTTTGACTTGGAACTTGACGTGGAGCCTTTTGGATGTATTTTGATACCATCCACAGGCTATGATCGAAGATTTGGTGTCTTCGATGCTTTCGCCGCCGGGAGCTCCTTTTCAGCTGCCAGAGAAGCGAAGTTAGGCCAAATGATTTTGAAATGGCCCGAAACTTCTTGTGTACTCCTCTTTTGACTGTCTTGAAGGATCTTGCAGTTTTTGTTTGATTCTGACGAGATTTGATTTTTTGGAAGTAGCATTGCCTATTTATGGCAGGCTGCGACTTCATGTAGCTTTTTGGATCTTGAAGAGGCAAAGTGACAGTTTTGGTGTCAACAAATGCCCCTTCGAGGTGCAGCGACGAGTTGCTTAACTTTTGTAGTTGATGTCCCTTGAAGAGATTTTTTGAAGGAGAGCTTGTGACTTGACCAAGAGTCTTTGAGCGGTCTCTCTTTTGGTATTGTAACCTTTTGAGCTTCCAGGGGAATTTTATGGTAGTGAAAGGGATCACGTACCATCTCGAGGCAAAATTTTGAAGATGACATCAAGGATGTGGATTTGGGTTTTTGTTTTTGACCTTGTGACCTAACAAGCTGTATGTGGCAGGTTATGGGGTCGGGTTTGGTTTTGACCGTGTGACCCAACAAGCTGTATGTGGAATGTTGGGGGGTCGATTTTGGTTTGATCTTGTGACCTAACAGGCTGTATGTGGCAAGTTAGGGGATCAGGTTTTGGTTTTTGGTTTTGGTCTTGTGACCTAACAAGCTGTATGTGGCAAGTTAGGGGACCAGGATTTGGTTTGGATTTTTGTGGAATGTCAATTTCAAGATTTTGGCTCAATTTGGTAGATGAGGCTGGATGGTTTGATTTTTGAAAGCTCATGGGGCTTGGAATTCTTTTTGTATGGTCCAATCAACTCAAAAGAGGCATGGAACCATTTTTGTATGCTCTTGGTAAGAGGGATTTCTCTTTGACTAAAAGCCCTAATATTTTTTTTATTAGTGCCTAGGTGGTCAAATCTAGCTCATATGGGCTAACCCATGGGACCTAAAGCTTTTTGGAATGGCTTAGATCTCATATGGTGTCATTTTTATAAGGAATATCTAAAAATATCTCCTTTGGATAGAGAATATCTAAGAATATCTTTATTTGGAGAGAATCTCTCATGTTCCCTTTATTTTGGAAGAGGATATCTCAAGATATCTTTCTTTGGGAGAGAATATCTCAAATCTCCTATCTTTTGTGAGAAAATCTCTAATTGATTTCTTTTTGGGAGAGAATCCCTCAAGATATCTTTCTTTTGGGAAAGAATCTTTCTAATTTCTTTCTTTTGGTAAGGTTACTAATTAGTAACACTTACCTCTTTCTTCTTTCCTTCTTTGGTTTGCTCTCTTCTATAAAAGCAAGGAGGAGGTTGGATCTCTTGCTCTTATTGCTTTCTTTTACAACAATCCCAAGAGGGCTTCAAGACCAAGAGTTATTCTTCTTCAAGATCTTCAAGACTGTCTTCTTCTTCTCCATCAATGGCTTCAAGTATTTTGTTTCTTTCTTTTCTTTTCTTTTCTTTTTCACGTGTTTTCCCCTTTTTTTTCTCGTGCTTTCTTTTTTTTTTTTTGCAGGTTTTTTTTTGTGGGCCATACGGACAGATCCGTACGGCCACGTGGCCTGTGGGCCAGTCCCTAATTTTTTTTGTTCTTTTCTTTCTCCCGTTTTTTTTTTTTTTTGAGAAAGTTTCATTCTTTTTTTTTCGCTCATCATGATAATGCATCTTTTGGCAAACCAAGATGTTCATGCATGCATTTTTTTATAAATTGGATTTGTAGCATGATGTGAGAGCATACCTGAAAGTTTTTGCAAATTTGTGAATTTGGAGCTCGCAGCGATGTTGAGCCCTTTCTGATTTTGCGGAGACTTTGAGGTTTCGAAAGTTTGGAGTTTCGGAGCTCGCAGCAATGTTGAGCCCATCTTCAAGCTTTCTATTTCTTTCGGGGTATTTCCTTTTTCTTTGGAATTGCCCCGGAGTCATGTCAAAATTTCGCCAGATTTTTTTTAGCGAAATTCTATCATTTTGATGATTGATCTTTTTCTTTTCCAATCTTTGCAGGTGGTTCCTCTAGAACGAATAAGGGTAAAGAGCCTGCTACAAGCGTACCTCGTCGATCTGCTAGGTCTTCTAATATGGCCGTTCAGAAGGCTTGGGAGAAGGTCCAGTATGTTGAGAGAAACCTGGAAGAGTGCGACTCCCTCAACAGAGATGAGATGAGGCAGCGACTAATCACTCTCAAGGGAGAGGAATTTTATAAGATCATGGTAAGCAGTCATCCATGGGTAATAGACGATCAGAGGGTTTTGCCCAAGCCTACCTTCTTCTTTGGTGATGCCGTCCCTGATGACATGACATATCAGAGAAGATGTTTTCAGTTCTCTTACACAGTTGATGGTGAGAAGAGAACCGTTGTTACCCGGTCGACATTTGATCGCACCGTCTCAATCATGAGCCTTGCCCCCACGTGCTCTAAGAGGGAAGATCCTCCAAGCTGGGTGAGAAGGACAAATGTAATCAAGACCGGGGCTTTTGTTGGCGGTTCTCCTGGATATGCGGAGAAGTCGCCTGCTGACATGGACATGTTGATGCCGGCCAGTGGCTACCAGGGCTTTGATTATCCGTCGGTCGTTTTGGGACCGGTGGGCCTTGGCATTTTTAGCGGTGACGGCAGCAATTGGGTGAGGCCTTTTCAACTTTGTGGCCGTTTTAATGCTGACTCCGAGTGGAAGTCGTGGACTGATCGCGTCCTGCTGATTGGTGGCGCCTTTTTTAAGGAAGCTGAGATTTTTGATGCGGTCCGTGCCTTTAGGGAGACCGTGATCTTTTCTGACGAGGCCTTCATGGCTATATTGGAATCATTCCTTCCACAAACCAATACCTTCGTTGTGACGAATGGTGAGATTGGTTTCTCTTTGAAGGAGCTGAGCGCCATTAATGGATTGCCTATCCTTGGCAAACTCTATGAAGAGTTCATGCCGATTGACGGCATCCTTGAGGAGCAGTCTGAGGAGTTCAGGCTTTCGTACTTTAAGCTCGTCGCCTTCTATGATTTTTTGAAGGAGAAGGAGGGCTCAAAAGTAAGATCCAGAAGTTGGAAGAGTTTTACCTCTTCGTCTCCCAACTTCTTTGAAAGTGGGGAGCCTTCTGATAGCATGACCGGGAAGCCAGAGCTCAGGATCCGGGTTCGAAGAAGATTTCGGCTATGCAAGAAGAGTTGAGAGATTTCTTTGCGAGTACAAACGTCAAATGTCCTGACATTTCACTGCGGAGAGATCTCGCTGTTTACCTCACTTATTGGCTAGGTGAGGCCATTTTTGCTGGAGGAGATGGAATGCACATCAGGCCGCATTGTATTTTTCTAGCCTGTCAGATGGCGTTTGGAGAGCAGCTTGCTTTGGTGCCAGCTCTTTACTCCTACTTGTGCACCGAACTGCAGGCTGCTGCTTTTTTGGTTCGGCTTGGGCTCCCTATGAATAGGGTATTTTTAGCCCACATCTTTTATTCGTGGTATGTATACCACTGCCCTGGCTTCCACCGGCTGGGTACTGCACAGGATGATGATCTTCTGATGATTCGACTGGCTAAGGGGAAAGCCATATCCAAATCACTTTTGTTTGCCCGCATGAGGATCCGACGGTTCAGGGACATCGAGATAGGGCAATCTTCAGTGAAGCTTTCTCCGGAGTTGCGGAAGAAGGCTTTTGACTTTGATGCCTCCCGAGACTCTACCAGGGTAGGGTCGGGAAGGCATTACTCCTTGACAAATGCAGAGAAGGAGTAGCTTTTTGGCATACGTGTCGGCACGATGGTGTGCCGCAAACATCTTTTCGTCGACATCCAGCCGTATGTACCTTCTTGCTTTGCTCTGCAATTGGGCTTTTCTCAAGGCGTTGTTGGAGCGCCTTCAAGCATGGTGAAGCGCTTTGGAGGTTTACAGGACGAGAGAAATACATGGGCTTTCTATAGTGCTGAAGACACTACAGCCATTATTTCCTATCCTGTATTGTCGACTTTTCGGACTGCCGGCTTCGCGAAGTGGTTCGCAGAGAGCTTTTCGGCATATCGAGGGCTTTCTAAGAAGGAGCTTGATGTGAAGCTATCGTCTGGAAAAGGCCTTGGAAAGTCGGATGGCGTCCGACGAGATGAAGTTTGGGCCTTCCTTTCTGGAGAGAAGCACAAGATAGGCTTTCTCGGTGACCAGGGCGTAATTGGTTTTGAAGCTGTTAAAGAAATACCTTATGAGGCTTTAAGCAGCTAGAACAGGAGGAAGCTGAGCTTGATGCTTGGACGCAAGCGGCACAGAGGCGAGCTTCCTGACGGACCGTGCTCCTGCGCCTGGTCCTACCGAGGTCGACGGACGTGGGAGTCCGTTGGGTCCGACCCTTTCGTAACTGGGGGGCAAGGGCGTGCATCAACATTTCTTTTGTGTGGGTGTGCCAGATTTTCTATTTTACTTAGAATTGCAAGTGGTGATCCGGAGATCAACCTTCGCAAGTAAAAAGGAAATCAACTTCTTTCAAGTTTTCCATTGCACATATATTTAAGAAAAGAGACATTTTCTTGATTTGCCCTGAAAGGCGATTTTTTTTTGCATTTATAGCCGATTTTTGGCTTTTATAGCCGATTTTTGGCATTTATAGCCGATTTTGGCGTTTATAGCCGATTTACAATCCTTATCAATAATGAAAGACAAGAGTTGTGATTTTTGTCTCTTTTAAAAAAATACAAACTACAATGCAAAGCAAGAAAAAGGAGGATCTAACTTCTCAGGAGATTGTGGGGGACCCGTTCAGATTGACGGTCGCAAGTCATATGTGGACTTCGCCATCATCCATGCAGATGAGAACAGAGGATGCTATTGATTCGCTTGGCTTGGCTATAACCTCAGGTTTTTAGAGGACAAAGACCAAAAGGAGGTCCTATGTCCAATAAAAAGCCGAGTAGACGGGCTGAAAAGCCACGTCTAAGCCATTTGGAGGCAGAAGGAGAAGGCAAGGACCTTGGGGGGGGGGGTACCCCCTAAGGGACTTTTGTCACCTTGTAGCGGTGGTCGGTGTAGAACTTCCGCAGAGTTTTATCTCTTTTCCTTATCTGAATTTCTGTGCTTTTTTCTGATCTGGGATCTGTCTCGTTTTTCCGATCTCTGTGTTTTTTCCGATCCCTGTGTTTTTTCCGATCTGGATTTCTTTGGAATGCTCTCCTATTTATAGGCTTCTAGGTAGCCATTTAGGAGGGTTTATGAGCCTTAATTGTCATAAAGCTACATAAAGGGAGGAGTTACAAGATTGAATTCTTTATTTTGTAACTCCTTTTTCTTGGCTTCTGATTGGCCGGAGGAGATTGAGGGCATTTAATCGCCTTTAATCGCCATGATGGGAGGAGTTTCATGGGTTAAATGCCATGAATCTCTTGACTTATAACACCCGGATGCTTGCTTCTAATTGGTCCGTCCAAAGAAATGGATTAATGACTGTAATAAAGCTAGTCAATTAATCGCATTAAGTGGTCGCCGAGCAGTTGAAGAGTCGCGGGCCGTGCCGCGTCTTTTGGGATTCTTCTGGCGATGATCATCGATGGATCTTCATGTAGATCAACATCGGATGACCATGTAACTTCAGGTGTTGGTTGCCAACAGCGGGTCGGTACCATCTTTCCTGTCGATTTCTCGATCGGTCGGGTAGAAAGCACACTTTTTTTTGGTTGACCGGGTGGCGATCAATGTTGTTTTCGATACTCTTGATGATTAACCCATGTATTTTACGGATGTCAGAGGATTTGGTGTCTCAAAAGTATGAATTTTAGAAAATACCAGAGGCCGGACGCTTCGAATCACGAAAAAACGGCGAAAAACGGGGTTTCTGGGGCCCACCGGGCGATCCCGGGCCCCAAGGTCGCTGGCGACCCTGGGGGGGTTTTCCCCCTTTTGTCCCGTTTTGTGTCCATTTTTGCTATTTTTCGATTCTTTTTTCTTCTGTATTTTTCCTTGACATTTTTGATCATTTATTGGCCTGATTTCCCTGTAGAAAATCTGATGAGGATCCTTGCATTTTATTTTGCAAAGTTTCCAATTTTCCGAGCAAGCCGAAGACTTTGTTGCGCAGAGCTGCCGATTTTCCGTCAGAAGTTGAAACTGGGACAAACGATGTTGGAATGACCTAAAATTTGAGGTGAAGCCTCTTAAGCAATAAATAAGACCAACCATAGGCCTTTGTTTGAGTTTTGAAGCCGTTTGGGGTCCTATCACCAGTAGACTTGCTTTTATCGTAATGAAGATGTCGCGGTTTGATGTGCGGTCAACCGATGTCCGATTGACTTGAAATTTGACAGGGAACCTGTTGGAGTCATTTTAAGATGATCCATAGGCTCTGTCTTGGAAACCATGGTCCCGGGGAGCTTTGCCGCCGAGAGGCCTGATTTGGCTTCCGAGCGTCAAACTATGGTCAAATGTTGTCGAAATGACCTGAAATTTGACTTGTAGCCCTTTGTAAACATTTTGAAGCCGTCCATGTGCTCTATCTGATGAGTGATGGGCTCGGTGGTTCTCGCCGCCGAGAGGCTTGATTTAGATGTTCGAGGGTTGATGTAGGGTCAAACGTTGTCGGTTTGACTCGGAACTTGACGTGGAGCCTTTTGGATGTATTTTGAGACCATCCATCGGCTCCGATCGAAGATTTGGTGTCTCCGATGCTTTCGCCGCCGGGAGCTCCTTTTCAGTTGCCGGAGATGCGTAGTTAGGCCAAAGGATTTTGAAATGGCCCGAAACTTCTTGTGTACTCCTCTTTTGGCTTGTCTTGAAGGATCTTGCAGTTTTTGTTTGATTCTAACAAGATTTGATTTTTTGGAAGTAGCATTGCCTATTTATGGCAGGTTGCGACTTCATGTAGCTCTTTGGATCTTGAAGAGGCAAAGTGACATTTTGGTGTCAACAAATGCCCTCTCGAGGTACAGCGATGAGTTGCTTATCATTTGTAGTCGATGTGCCTCGAAGTGATTTATGAAGGAGAGCCTGTGACTTGACCAAGAGTCTTTGAACAGTCTTTCTTTTTGGTATTTGTAGCCTTTTGAGCTTCCATGGGAATTTTATGGTAGTGAGAGGGATCACATACCATCTCGAGACAAAGTTTTGAAGATGACATCAGTGATGTGGATTTGGGTTTTGACCTTGTGACCTAACAGGCTGTATGTGGCAGGTTAGGGGGTCGGGTATGGTTTTGACCGTGTGACCCAACAAACTGTATGTGGAATGTTGGGGGATCAATTTTGGTTTTGATCTTGTGACCTAACAGGCTGTATGTGGCAAGTTAGGGGATCAGGTTTTGGTTTTTGGTTTTGGTCTTGTGAACTAACAAGCTATATGTGGCAAGTTAGGGGACCAGGATTTGGTTTGGATTTTTGTGGAATGTCAATTTCAAGATTTTGGCTCAATTTGGTAGATGAGGCTAGATGGTTTGATTTTTGGAAGCTCATGGGGCTTGGAATTCTTTTTGTATGGTCCAATCAACTCAAAAGAGGCATGGAACCATTTTTGTATACTCTTGGTAAGAGGGATTTCTCTTTGACTAAAAGCCCTTTTTTTTTAAGTGCCTAGGTGGTCAAACCTGGCTCATATGGGCTAAACCATGGGGGACCTTAAGCTTTTGAAATGGCTTAGATCTCATATGGTGTCATTTTTGTAAAGAATATCCAAAAACATCTCCTTTGGATAGAGAATATCTAAGAATATCTTTACTTTGAGAGAACCTCTCATGTTCCTTTTATTTTGGGAGAGAATATCTCAAGATATCCTCCTTTGGGAAAGAATCCTTCATTGATCCTATCTTTTGGGAGAAAATCTCTCATTGATTTCTTTTTGGGAGAGAATATCTCAAGATATCTTTCTTTTGGGAAAGAATCTTTCTAATCTCTTTCTTTTGGTAATGTTACTAATTAGTAACACTTACCTCTTTCTTCTTTCCTTCTTTGGTTTGCTCTCTTCTATAAAAGCAAGGAGGAGGTTGGATCTCTTGCTCTTATTACTTTCTTTTGCAACAATCCTAAGAGGGCTTCAAGACCAAGAGTCCTTCTTCTTCAAGATCTTCAAGACTTTTCTTCTTCTTCTCCATCAATGGCTTCAAGTAAGTTCCCTTTTTCAAGAAAACCCTATTGTAGGAAAAAAAAAGGTTTTTTCTCTTTTTTATGTTTCTTTTTTTTCTTTTCTTCTTTTTTTTTTCACGTGTTTGCTTCCTTTTTTTTTTACACGTTTTTTTTTTCTTTCTTCTCTTTTTTTTTTTGCATGTGTTTTTCTTTTTTTTTTTTTGTGGGCCGTACGGACAGATCCGTAGGGATTTGGCCGTACGGCCACGTGGCCTGTGGGCCATCCTCTTTTTTTTTTGTTTTCTTTCTCCCTCTTTTTTTTGAGAAAGTTTTCTTTTTCTTTTTTGCTCATCATGATAATGCATTTTTTTCGCAAACCAAGATGTTCATGCATATATATATATTTTGAAAATTGAATTGTAGAATGATGTGATAGCATACCCGAAAGTTTCCGCGAATTTGGGAATTTGGAGCTCGCAGCGATGTTGAGCCCTTCCTTATTTTGCGGAGACTTTGAGGTTTCGAAAGTTTGGAGTTTCGGAGCTCGCAGCAATGTTGAGCCCATCTTCAAGCTTTCTATTTCTTTCGGGATAATTCCTTTTCTTCGAAATTGCCCCGTCATCATGTCAAAATTTCGCCAGATTTTTTTTTAGCGAGATTCTGTCATTTTGATGTTTTATCTCTTTTTTTCCATCCTTTTCAGGTGGTTCCTCCAGAACGAACAAGGGTAAAGAGCCTGCTACAAGCGCTCCTCGTCGATCTGCTAGATCTTCTAATCCGGCCGTTCAGCAGGCTTTTGAGAAGGTCCAGTATGTTGAGAGAAATCTGGAAGAATGCGACTCCCTCAACAGAGATGAGATGAGGCAGCGATTGATCACTCTCAAAGGAGAGGAATTTTATAAGATCATGGTAAACAGTCGTCCATGGGTGATGGGAGATCAGAGTGTTTTACCCAAGCCTACCTTTTTCTTTGGTGATGCCGTCCCTGATGACATGACATACCAGAGGAGATGTTTTCAGTTCTCTTTCACAGCAGATGGTGAGAAGAAGACTGTTACTACCCGGTCGACGTTTGATCGCACTGTCTCGATCATGAGCCTTACCTCGACGTGCTCTAAGAGGGAAGATCCTCCAAGCTGGGTGAGAAGGACAAATGTAATCAAGACCGGTGTTTTTGTTGGCGGTTCTCCTGGATATACGGAGAGGTCGCCTGCTGACATGGACCTGTTGATGCCATCCAGTGGCTACCAGGGCTCTGATTATCCATCGATCGATTTGAGACCGGTGGGCCTTGGTATTTTCAGCGGTGACGGCATCAATTGGATAAAGCCTTTTCGACTTCGTGGCCGTTTCAATGCTGACTCCGAGTAGAAGTCGTGGACTGATCGCGTCCTGCTGATTGGTGGCTCCATTTTAAAGGAAGCCGGGATTTTTGATGCGGTCCGCGCCTTTAGTGAGACCGTGATCTTTTCCGACGAGGCCTTCATGGCTATGCTGGAGTCATTCCTCCCACAAACCAATACCTTCGTTGTGACGAATGGTGAGATTGGTTTCTCTTTGAAGGAGCTGAGCGCCATTACTGGATTGCCCATCCTTAGCAAACTCTATGAGGAGTTTATGCCGATTGACAGCGTCCTTGAGGGGCAGTCTGAGGAGTTCAGGCTTCTGTACTTTCAGCTCGTCGCCTTCTATGATTTTTTGAAGGAGAAGGAGGGTTTGAAAGTTAGATCCAGCAGTTGGAAGAGTTCTAGCTCTTCGTTTCCCAACTTTTTTGATAGCAGGGAGTCTTCTGATAGTGTGACCCAAGAAGCCAGGGCCCAGGATCCAAGTTCGAAGAAGATCTTAGCCATGCAAGAAGAGTTGAGAGATTTCGGTTCGAGTACAAACGCCATATGTCCTGACATTGAACTGCGGAGAGATCTCGCTGTTTACCTCACTTATTGGCTTGGTGAGGCTATTTTTGCTGGAGGAGATGGAACGCACATCAGGCCACACTGTATTTTTCCGGCTTGTCAGATGGCGTTTGGAGAGCAGCTTGCTTTGGTGCCAGCTCTTTACTCCTACCTGTGTACCGAACTGCAGCTGTTGCTTTTTTGGTTCGGCTTGGGCTTCCCATGAATAGGGTATTTTCAGCCCACATCTTTTATTCGTGGTGCGTGTACCACTGTCCTGGCTTCCACCGACTGGGTGTTGCATAGGATGATGATCCCCTGATGATTCGACTGGCTAAGGGCAAAGCCGTGTCCGAATCACTTTTGTTTGCCCGCATGAGGATCGGACGGTTCAGGGACGTCGAGATGGTGCAGTCTTCAGTGAAGCTTTCTCCAGAGTTGTAGAAGAAGGCTTTTGATTTTGGTGCCTCCCGAGACTCTACCAGGGCAGGGTCGGGAAGGCATTACTCCTTGACGAATGCAGAGAGAGAGTGACTTTTTAGCATACGTGTCGGCACGATGGTGTACCGCAGACATCTTTTTATTGACATCCATCCGTATGTACCCTCTCGCTTTGTTTTGCAGCTGGGCTTTTCTCAAGGTGTTGTTGGAACGCCTTCAATCATGGTGAAGCGCTTTGGAGGTTTACAGGACGGGAGAAATGCATGGGCTTTCTATAGTGCTAAAGACACTACAACCATGATCTCTTATCCTGTGTTGTTGACTTCCCGGACTGCCGGCTTTGCGAAGTGGTTCGCGGAGAGCTTTTAGGCATATCGGGGGCTTTCCAAGAAGGAGTTTGATGTGAAGCTGGCATCTGGAAAGGGCCTTGGAAAGTCGGATGGCATCCGGCGAGAGGAAGTTTGGGCCTTCCTTTCTGGAGAGAAGCACAAGATAGGCTTTCTCGGTGACCAGGGCATCATTGGTTTTGAAGCTGTTCGAGAAATACCTGATGAGGCTTTAGAGCAGCTAGAACAGGAGGAAGCCGAACTTGGTGCTTGGATGCAAGCGGCACAGAGGCAAGCTTCCGTGGAGTCTACTGGCAAGAGTAGACCATCCAGTGAGGAGTCAAGTGGGAAACCTGACTCTGACAGTGGGGCAGGTTCCTCTAAGAAGCGAGCCCGCAGGAGTAAGAGGAGGAGGAGTCATCATCGCAGCAAGGGGCAGCATGAGGACTCTCCTGACTTGGAAGTTCCTCTTACTATCAATGAGGATGTGCCAGTGGATGCTGACGAGCCTCCAGAGAAGAGAAGCCGAGAAGAAGAGACCGTCGGTGAAGGTATGATTCTTCCTTTTTCTCTTTCCATTTCTTTTCATGGGATTTTCCATATTCTGATTTGCTTCTTGTTTCTGTTTTTCTTTTTTTTTTAGTAGAGGAAGAATTGGTGATGCCTGAGGTTCCAGTCGATGAGGTGGTGACGGATCCTGTCGGGGCACCTGAAGAAGAACCGATGGACTCTGGATTGAATCCAGAATCTCCAATTGGTATGACTTCTTTTGTTTTCTTCTTTTTTTTTGTCTGTGACTTGGTTTGCTAACATTTTTCTTGCCAGCTGACTTGCCACAGGATTCTGATGACTTTGAACCATCGATGGATGCGAATGTTGATGATGCTTCCGATGAGTTTATGGAGGAAGAGAGTCTTCCGCCAGTCGTCGAAGAAGGTATTTTGTAGTAATAACCCTGATAATGATTTTCAAACAAGATTATATTCATACCTTTTTGTGTTTCTTTGGCAGGTTTTGAAGTGATAGAGGAGGGTCCGTCGCTTCCTTTAGAACCAGAGCAAGGGATGCCAGAGGTTGATCCAGAGGTAGAGACTCCCAGGACCAGTTCTGACATTGTTGAGGAGATACCTCGTGCTGAGATTCCTTCCCGAGCAGGAGCAGCTTCAACTGGAAAGAGTTATTTTGTTACTCTTCCAACAGGTGATGACATGAGTAGCCGACCAACGGAGTTGGGCGAATCTTCAGTTGGGCCATCTCTTCTTTTTGCGAAGAAGGTTGTAGTGTGAGTTTTGAGCTCTTAGATTGAGACTCTGCTTTCTGGGCACTTAGATGCCGGATTAGGGGTGATCCAGCATGTGCGTGAGATTCTCTGTGATGCCGAAGAGGCTGGTCTGGATGTCACAAGTGCCAAGGCGATCGTTGATAGGATCATTGAGCTGGGTGACAGGTGGTTTGAGACCATGGGTTTTCCTGATGACCAATTCTTTAAGGAGATGTTCCTGGACCCTGCGGATAAGGATCAGTCTAACCTGGATGAGGCTACACAAAGCAAAAACCAGGTAGTCCAAGAGAAGAACTTAGAAGAGCTAACCATCATTGGGCTGACACATGACCTTAACATCCTTGATAGGGAGGCCGATGAGGCCAGGAAACGTCTTGAGCATCTGCAGGCGCAAGTCGCTGCTGTTGACACCAAAAAATGTCACTTTGCCTCTTCAAGATCCAAAGAGCTACATGAAGTCGCAACCTGCCATAAATAGGCAATGCTACTTCCAAAAATCAAATCTTGTCAGAATCAAACAAAAACTGCAAGATCCTTCAAGACAACCAAAAGAGGAGTACACAAGAAGTTTCGGGCCATTTCAAAGTCATTTGGCCTAACTTCGCTTCTCCGACAGCCGAAAAGGAGCTCTCGGCGGCAAAAGCATCGGAGACACCAAATCTTCGATCAGAGCCGATGGATGGTCTCAAAATACTTCCAAAAGGCTCCACGTCAAGTTCCGAGTCAAACCGACAACGTTTGACTCTACATCAACCCTCGAACAGCTAAATCAAGCCTCTCGGCGGCGAGAACCACCGAGGCCATTACTCATCAGATAGAGCACATGGACGACTTCAAAATGCTTATAAAAGACTACACGTCAAATTTCAGGTCATTTCCACAACATTTGACCATAGTTTGACGCTCGGAAGTCAAATCAGGCCTCTCGGCGGCAAAGCTCTCTGGGGCCATGATTTCTAAGATAGATCCTATGGATCATCTTAAAATGACTCCAATAGGTTCCCTGTCAAATTTCAAGTCAATCGGACATCGGTTGACCGCACATCAAACCGCGACATCTTCATCGCGACAAAAGCGAGTCTACTGGTGATAGGACCCCAAACGGCTTCAAAACTCAAACAAAAGCCTATGGTTGGTCTTATTTATTGCTTAGGAGGCTTCACACCAAATTTCAGGTCATTCCGACATCGTTTGACCCAGTTTTAGCTTCTGACGGAAAATCGGCAGCTCTGCGCGACAAAGTCTTCGGCTTTCTCAGGAAATTGGAAAATTTGCAAAATAAAATGCAAGGATTCTCATCAGGTTTCCTACAAAGAAATCAGGCCAATAAATGGTCAAAATTTCAAGGAAAAATACAGAAGAAAAAAGAATCGAAAAAACAGCAAAACGGACACAAAACGGGACACAAAGGGGGAAACCCCCCCACCCCCCCCCCCCCAGGGTCGCAGACCCCTGCGACCCTGGCCAAGGGTCGCCGGCGACCTTGGAGCCCGGGGTCGCCGGGAAGGCCCCGGAAACCCCGGTTTTTGCCGTTTTTTTCGCGATTCGAAGCGCCCAGCCTCTGGTACTTTTCAAAATTTATGCTTTTGAGACACCAAATCCTCTGACATCCGTCCAAAACACGGGTCAATCATCAAGAGTATCGAAAACAATATTGATCGCCACCCGGTCAACCAAAAAAAGTGTGCTTTCTACCCGACCGATCGAGAAATCGACAGGACAGATGGCACCGACCCGCTGTTGGCAACAAACACCTGAAATTACATGGTCATCTGATGTCGATCTACATGAAGATCCTGTAAAGTAATAGACCCACAGGTCAGCTCAACCTAATGGGTCAGTTTGACCCATGTATTGGGTCAGCCTTGTATGAGTTGTAAACAGATTAGATAGATATTAGTTGCCTTAGTTAAGGCTGTAATTGTGTAATCAGATCTCTAATGAGATCCTCTAATCTAGGCTTTTGTGTATATATATGTATCATTCGTCCATTGATTAAGTACAGAAAAACAATTACAACTTCTCTCTCTTTCTCTTGTATGTTCTGTGTATCTTCTACATGGTATCAGAGCCCTAGAGCACTGATCGTCTATCCATTCCAGCATAGGAGAAGACCTGTGACGGTTCTGATTGCTTGTAAAAGCACTGTATCGGCTGTGATCAAAGGTGGCCCACCTATTGATCACCCACTGCCCAGAGAAATCCTCCCATCCTGGTCGACCATAATTCCTGGGAATTATACACATTTTTTCCAGATTTCTTGATCATCTGAGGTAGGCCATTCTCTCTGCTTTGTACTTCTCCCGTTTGTGCACATAGTTTTAATCACGACCGTCCAATTTTTTGGTATCTCAAGCTTTTATCAAAATTCCACTTGGAGGTGCTTCGGATTCTTGATACAGAGATCACTGTGTGATCTGATCTTCATCTTGATCATCCAGTGGGGCCCACAGAGCAAATCTGTGCCCCAAATCAAGGACGCCTGGGCCATTTTTTTGGGTCTTTTGGACTGGTTTTGATCCGGTTGCTTCCTGTGACTGTATTTCTTCATCTGATCATTCCGCGGGACCCATAGCACTCATCTGTGATCTATTTCAAGTGCCCTGGACTCATTTACTTACATTTATTCAAGATCTGTTTTGTTCCTGTGGTTGGATTTCAATTCTGTTTTGGATTTGGGACTGGATTTCACATATATTCAGTCTGTGATCACTGTGTCTTGCTCAAATGTCTTCTGATAGACCTGTAACGGGTATTACTATTATACTTGATGGCTCAAATTATCCATATTGGTCCCATCTCATGCAAAATTTCCTCAAAGGTCAAAAATTATGGAAATATGTTGCTGAGCAGATCCCTCCACCAGATAGTAAGGATGCTAAGTTTGAGGAATGGGAAGCTTCCATCGGGAAAATTAATTCTTGGATTGCCAATTCAGTCAATCCATCTATTGGGAATCAATTGGCTAAATTCAATTATCCTAAGGACGCTTGGGATCATTTAGCAAGGTTATACACTCAGTCTAATGCCGCTCGAAGGTATCAGTTAGAATGGGATATTAAAAATGCAGATCAAGGAAATGACTCCATTCATGATTTCTTCATCAAAATGACTGCCTTATGGGACCAACTGGCTCTAATGGAACCCAACTTTAAAACAACTGAAGATGCTCACACTTTTGAAGTTTATCGGCAGCAGACTCGTCTTGTTCAATTTCTTATGGCCCTCCGCCCTGATTTTGAACATGTTCGCTGTCAATTATTACATCGGTCACCACTACCTTTTGTGGATACGGCACTCTCAGAACTTTTGGCAGAGGAACAAACTCAGCTTTCTCTTACAAGGAAGAAACATGTGGAACCCACACATGTACTGTCAGCAAATGTTAGTATCCCAAGGAATGATCGCCCATTTCCATTTGGTACCAATGACTTTTGCAATTATTGTAAGAAGAAAGGGCACTGGAAACGGGATTGTCCTACCAGACCCCCAAGGCCAACAGATAAGAACAGACCCTCTGGTCAGCAGCCCAATCGTGGTCCCATGCAATCTTATCAACAGCGACCATATGCAGCCAAAGTTGCTGAAGATGATAGTTTTCTGCCTCCGCAACTGGATCTTACATCTCAGATTCAAGCTATGGTTGATGAGCGCATGCAACAGTTGTTTCTGACTTCCTCCACTGGTCCTGCCTCTCAGATGGTCACTACACCCTCAGCCTCTGGTTCTGCCATGACCATTTCTGGTCCGTCAGGTACTCTTGATTCTACATGGATCTTTGATTCTGGTGCATCCTATCATATGACAAATGATGTTTCCATACTTCATACTTGTCATACTCCTGCTAGCTCTCTCACCATCCATACAGCTGATGCCACTCCTCTACCAATCTCTCTTATTGGCTCTGTTTCAAATAAGTTGATCTCTCTCACTAATGTTTTATGTGTTCCTCACCTGTCTATCAACTTAATCTCTATTAGTCAATTGACTTCGTCTGAATTTCTTGTCTCATTTTCTTCTACTGGCAATTCTGTGCAGGATCCGCGCACCGGGAGACAGATTGGGACCGGCCTTAGATCAGGAGGACTCTACTATCTCCACTCACTGCATCTTCCATCTTCCAGCATTTCACCTGCCGCACTCGTTTCATCTACTTCACCCTTTGCCCTTTGGCACTCTCGTTTAGGACATTTATCTTTAAATAAAATGAAGCTTTTATTTACTAGTGGTGTATTTGGAAATATTTCTGTATCAGACATTTCTACCTGTTTTGGTTGCCAATTTGGTAAACAACATGCTTTACCTTACAATAAAAGCACTTCTTTTACTAATGCTCCTTTTGCTTTGGTACATTCTGATGTATGGGGACCTGCCTCTCAGCCAACAAAAGGTGGTTCCATTTATTATGTGTTGTTTATTGATGATTTCACTAGATATACTTGGTTGTATTTAATGAAAAATCGTTCTGAGTTATACAACATCTACACTGCTTTCTCCACCATGGTTTCCACTCAATTTAACACGAGGATTAAAATATTCAGGTCTGACTCCGGGGGAGAATACATGTCCCACAAATTCCGTTCTTACCTGACCAGTCAAGGAACTCTAGCTCAATTATCATGTCCTGCCACACCACAGCAAAATGGTGTAGCAGAACGGAAACACAGACATATCCTTGAAACTGCTAGATCCTTGATTTATTCCTCACATGTTCCTTTGCAATTTTGGGGGGAAGCAGCCCTGACTGCAATCTATCTGATTAACAGAACACCATCCTCTGTATTATCTGGCACATCTCCCTATGAAAAATTGTTCTCCTGTAAACCTGACTTGTCCTATCTCAAAGTTTTTGGTTGCACCTGTTTTGTTCTGTTACATGATAACGAGAGAACCAAACTTTCCCCAAAATCCACTGTCTGTGTCTTTTTAGGGTATGGCATCGAACAGAAAGGCTATCGATGCTATGATCCTAAAACCAATAGGTTACGGGTCTCTCGTAATGTCACCTTCTTGGAACACATACCTTTCTATTCATTACCTACCCAATCCTCTTCTCCTGCGCAACCTACAGTCTATCCTCTTGATCCCTTTCTAGACCTGTTTCCTTCCGATACCCCTTCTACTCCACCTCTGCAGGTATATCATCGTCGGCCCAAACCTCCGTTTGCTCCTTCGGAATCTGCAGCCCCACCTCCTCCTCCTGATCATGGGCCTATCTCCTCTGCTCCAGATGTGCAGGATCCTCCTCAAACTCGAAGGTATCCAGTGCGCACCAGAATCCCTCCCTCTAGATTTGGCTTTGTTTGTACTGATCATTTTTCTCCATCATACAAGTCCTTCCTTGCAGCAATTCATACCTTGGCAGAACCACAATCCTATAAGGAGGCCATTGCTCATCCGAACTGGAGGTCTGCCATCGCAGATGAACTTGCAGCTTTGCAGAAAACTCAAACATGGGATCTTGTTCCTCTTCCCCCTGGGAAACGGGCCATCGGCTGCAAATGGATATTTAAGATCAAGACCAAATCTGATGGATCTGTTGATCGATACAAAGCTCGCTTGGTTGCAAAGGGCTACACACAAGAATATGGGGTCGATTATGAGGAGACTTTTGCTCCAGTTGCTAAGATGACAACTGTCCGTACTTTTATTTCTGTTGCCGCTGCTAGGCATTGGCCACTCTATCAGCTTGATGTCAAGAATGCATTTTTGAATGGATTTCTTCAGGAAGAAATATATATGCATCCTCCTCCAGGCGTCGTGAGACCTCCTCATTCTGTGTGTCGACTCAAACGTGCTTTATATGGACTCAAACAAGCCCCTCGTGCTTGGTTTGAACGGTTTAGTACCAGCATTATCAGCATTGGGTTTTCTCAGAGTACTCATGATTCCGCTCTCTTCACTCGCTACTCACGATCTGGCTGTGTTTTCTTGTTACTCTATGTCGATGATATGATTATCACTGGCAATGATGCTACTGGTATTTTATCCTTGAAGAATTTTCTTCATCGACAGTTTGAGATGAAAGATTTGGGCCATCTGCGTTACTTTCTGGGCATTGAGGTTGCCTACTCTCCCGAAGGATATCTTTTATCGCAAACAAAATACTGTAATGAAGTTCTCCAAAGAGCTGGCCTCACAGATCTTAAGCCTGTCTCTACTCCTATTGAACATAATTTGAAGCTTCGAACTACTGATGGAGATCTTCTTTCTGATCTGACTCGCTATCGTGAGGTGGTCGGTTGCTTGGTTTATCTTACCATTACCAGACCAGATATTGCCTATGTGGTACATGTGGTAAGCCAATTTGTTGCGCAACCCACTCATCTTCATTGGGCTGCTGTACTGCACATATTAAGATACTTACAAAGAAGTACCAACCGCGCCCTCCTTTTTTCCTCCAGTCCGAATCTGACTCTGCGTTGCTATTCTGATTCCGATTGGGCAGGCGATGTCAATGACCGTCGCTCTACAACAGGCTTCTCCATTTTTCTTGGCTCCTCTCTCATCTCTTGGAAGAGCAAGAAACAAGAAGTTGTATCACGGTCATCCACTGAAGCTGAATATCGTGCTATATCTCACGCTACTGCTGAAATCATTTGGCTTCGCTGGTTACTTAGAGATTTAGGAGTTCTAGTTCCTAAATCTACCCCTCTCTATACGGACAGTGAAAGTGCACGGAAACTTGCCACAAATGATGTCTTCCATGAACGATCCAAACATCTTGAAGTTGACTGTCATTTCATTCGTCAACATGTTCGGAGTGATACTATAAAGCTCTTCCAAATTTCATCAGCGGCTCAAATAGCAGATTTTTTCACTAAAAGTCACTCAGCATCTCGTTTTTTCGGAGCTAGTTTCCAAGCTCTCGATGGTCACATTCTCCCATCCAAAGCTTGAGAGGGGGTGTAAAGTAATAGACCCACAGGTCAGCTCAACCTAATGGGTCAGTTTGACCCATGTATTGGGTCAGCCTTGTATGAGTTGTAACAGATTAGATAGATATTAGTTGCCTTAGTTAAGGCTGTAATTGTGTAATCAGATCTCTAATGAGATCCTCTAATCTAGGCTTTTGTGTATATATATGTATCATTCGTCCATTGATTAAATACAGAAAAATAATTACAACTTCTCTCTCTTTCTCTTGTATGTTCTGTGTATCTTCTACAGATCCATCGATGATCATCGCCAGAAGAATCCCAAAAGACACGGCACGGCCCGCGACTCTTCAACTGCTCGCCGACCACTTAATGCGATTAATTGACTAGCTTTATTATAGTCATTAATCCATTTCTTTGGACGGACCAATCAGAAGCAAGCATCCGGGAGTTACAAGTCAAGAGACTCATGACATTTAACCCATGAAACTCCTCCCATCATGGCGATTAAAGGCGATTAAATGCCCTCAATCTCCTCTGGCCAATCAGAAGCCAAGATAAAAGGAGTTACAAAATAAAGAATTCAATTCTGTAACTCCTCCCTTTATGTAGCTTTATGACAATCAAAGCTCATAAACCCTCCTAAATGGCTACCTAAAAGCCTATAAATAGGAGAGCTCTCCAAGAAGAAAGGATCATCAGAAAAAAGCACAAACACACAGATAGACAAAGCATAGAAATCCAGAGAAAGAAAAAAGAGAAAAAACTCTACGGAAGTTCTACACCGACAACCGCAACAAGGTGACAAAAGTCCCTTGGGGGGTACTCCCCCCCAAGGTCCTTGCCTTCTCTTTCTGCTGCCAATGGCTTAGACATGGCTTTTCAAGCCCGTCTACTCGGCTTTTCATTGGACATAGGACCTTCTTTTGGTCTTTGTTCTCTAAAAACCTGAGGTTATAGCCAAGCCAAGCAAATCAATAGCATCCTTTGTTCTCATCTGCATGGATGATGGCGAAGCCCACATATGGCTTGCGACCGTCAATCTAAACGGGTCCCCTACAATCTCCTGAGAAGTTAGATCCTCCTTTTCTTGCTTTTCATTGTAGTTTGTATTTTTTCAAAAGAGACAAAAATCACAACTCTTGTCTTTCATTATTGATAAGGATTGTAAATCGGCTATAAACGCCAAAATCGGTTATAAACGCCAAAAAATCGGCTATAAATGCCAAAATCGGCTATAAATGCCAAAAAATCGCCTTTCACGGCAAACCAAGAAAATGTCTCTTTTCTTAAATATATGTGCAATGGAAAACTTGAAAGAAGTTGATTTCCTTTTTACTTGCGAAGGTTGATCTCCGGATCACCACTTCCAATTCCAAGTAAAATAGAAAATCTGGCACACCCTCACAAAAAAAGAAATGTTGATGCACGCCCCTGCCCCCCGGTTACGAAAGGGTCGGAACCAAACGGACTCCCACGTCCGCCGACCTCGGTAGGAATTGAGCAGGAGCGCGGTCCATCAAGCTAGCTCCAGCCGGTGGGACTCGTTTATTTGAGAACACGATGCTAGAAATGAAATATTTGCATATCATATATTTTGCTCTATGCTTATATTTCTTTTCTCGATTCCTTGGCTACTTTATAATCGGTGGCCTATGCTGGATTCCGCATCTAAAAAAAATGAAATGAGATCTTTTTGTTTGGAAATTTCTAATTCTTTGAATTTATTTCCACTCTTTCTCTTTTCAAAAAAAAAAAAAACAAAAAAAAAAAAATCAGATTTTTCAGTTTGGATTCAAAATTGAGAAACTTTGATCCTCTCCCTTCTGGGCACTGGCGCTCACGGAAATCGTTGAGACCGTGTTCGGATCGGGGATTGGGCCATTGTTTCTCTTCGATGAGTTCATTAAAGATCTAAAAAAAATATATATATAAATAAAAAAAAATTAAAAAAATTTAGATTTCTCATTTTGGATTCAAAATTGAGAAACCTTGATCCGTTCCTATCGTTCATCGCGCTCGCAGAAATGTTGAGCCTGTTCGACTAAGGTTTTGGGCCATCGTTTCTCTTCGATGAGTTCATTAAAAAATATATAATAAAATAAAAATAAAATTAAAAAAAAGACATAGACCACTAAGGTTAAACCAACTGTGTTCTTTGATCATGGTTGATTCAAGCCTTGTCCAGAGTGTGGAGACAGCTTGACTGTTCTAGACAAGGGTCCTCCAAACGGGTTCATTAAGTAATCCCACCCTTACTTGGGGGCAATTCTATCAATCAAGATTTCATAAGACCGGGTTAGGAGGCCTATGTGTACTCTCTCGTCTTTTAAACAAATTTTTTTAAAAAATAAAAATAAAATTTTTAAAAAATTAAAATTTTAAAATAAAAAATAAAAAAAATAAAAAAAAATTTCAAAAAAAAAATCTTAAAAAAAATATAAAAAAATAAATAAAAAATAAAAAAAAAGATTTAAAAAAAAAATAATCTTCAAAATCTTCAAAAAAAAAAAAACTTCCGTCATTTTGGGTTCAGATTGGAGAAATCTTGGTCTTCTCCTTTCTGAGCACTGGCGCTCGCGGAAATCGCTGAGCCCGTGTTCAGATTGGAGTGCCTTTTGCTCTCTTTGATGAACCCGATATTGGCCTTTCAAAAAAAAAAACTCGTCATTTTTAGATTCAGATTCGAGAAATTATGGTTCATTTCTTTCTAAGCACTGGCGCTCGCGGAAATCGCTGAGCCCGTGTTTAGATTGGAATACCATCTGCTTTCTTTGATGAATCCAATTTTGCCCTTTCAAAACAGAGAATCTCATCTCATAGATGCGGTCTCAAAACATTTGTGTCTAGCGGTACTAGTACGCCCTTTTAGGGTCTACTGTATTGCGACCGGGATATCTGTAACTCCAACTTTATATTCTTCTTACCTCGAGCAAGCTCTGCTTCTCGATAAGTCGAATTTAAGTTCACAATTGCTTCTAGCAGTCACTGGGATGCCCATTCTGGGCTTACCATACCTGCGATCAGAACAATTGTACCCTCTATGGCGTTTTGCCTTCTTCATGTTGCTTGGGTCATCTTCCTCTAGCAATTTGAAAAGACGAAACCATAGAACTTCCCATTTATGATCATTATATTCTTGTGATTACTAATGGATGTGGTCTTGTTTCATAAATTTTCGAAAAACTAACAATGGCAACTTCACTAACCATTACTTTCGATGAACACAAGCACCAACTCATGCTTCAACAGAAGCAAACCTCGCGCACTTACAAGCGCCCCATCAGCTGCCGAAGCATCAACTCCCTCGGCAACTCTCTGAACTCCGGGTCGACCTCGACTCCCCGGACTATCGTTTTTGGGACGCTTGGACCATTCCCACTTCCTG
Organism: Litsea cubeba; assembly: GCA_012931725.1. NCBI lineage: Eukaryota > Viridiplantae > Streptophyta > Magnoliopsida > Laurales > Lauraceae > Litsea > Litsea cubeba. Next base: position 47,664,382 of record CM022952.1, read on the forward strand.
AGGAACAAACTGCTCCCTCCAAGAAGCAGAAACTCGCCTCTCAACGTGTCACTACCGTGACACCAAAGGCGAGCACCAGAAGGCCTGAAGCCCGTGGCAGCCCCACGAAGCCTCGACCTGCAAGCAACCAGGTCTATCCCAAGACTTGGTCCCCGAGACCTTCACCAAAGCAAAGAAGGTCCCAAACATCCACTAAGCCAGCATTCCTGGCCCCACTCAAGGAGAACCAGTTCTACCCTCTTGCTTACATGAAAGAGGAGAGACCCATCTCCAACCTGACTTCCAAGTCATCCCAGCATGAGCCGGCTTGTTCCTACAAGCCCAAAATCAGATCATGCATCACAAGGCCTCTGCAAGCACCTGCTAAGGCCTACAAACCTGCAGTTCGACCCTTCATCTCTACAGGGGCCGAACTCCAAAAATTCAAAGCTTCGCTGCAACAGGCGAAGGACAGGGTTTGCATCCTGTCCTGCCCAGCTACAAAGAAGACAGGCTCGGCTGCTGCGCCCGAGGGAGCACATCCTTCATCGTCAAAGCCAAGCCAGAGCTGACCGAAGCTCAAATTGCTCGTCGCATACGCCGCCGCGCGTCGTATAGACAAAAGAGACTAGAGAAGCAAAGGACCCAACCTCCTACACTTCAAGTCTCTCCCAAATGGGTCGAAAAAGAAAGACCCAACCAAGTTGCTGCCGTCCATATGGTTGGAAAAACCAGAAGGCGCCAAAAATCAGCAACAAAAATTCATGTCCGACGTCCGACGACCCGCAGCGTCTCAAGGACAAGAAGACATTCAGAAGAATCCCCTGCTCCTTCAAGCAAAGGACAGCAGAGTGATCCTTCCTCAAGCTCTTCTTCAAAAGAATGAGCCCCAGCTCAGTCACCAGGACAGTTTCTTCGTTCGAATCACGAAGGATCAATGTCTTGGCTACAAATTCTGAGCCACCACCCCGCAATCCACCTCCAGAAGATGCGATCACCCGCATCCAGCAGTTGGAACAGGGCTAGCAGAGGATTGAAACTCTGATGGAAAACCTTCTCCTCGCCTTCCAAAATCAGGCGAACAATGAACCTCCTCCGAATCATCAAAACGACGAGGTAAATGGAGAAGAAAAATGAGTCACGCGCCCTTACCAAAAAGGACGTAGACAGTATCCTCGCCAAAGCAAAAGAAGAGGATATACTCAAGGAGCATGGGATCAAGCCACCATATCCCTTATGGATGGACTCGGTCCCGTTCCCCACCAAATTCAAGCATCCTACTCTCCAAACATATACGGGGAAAGGATCAGCCAGACAGCACGTCATCCACTTCAAGATCCTGACGGGAGCTATCGCGGATCAAGATGCACTCAAGATCCGCCTCTTTGCAAGTACCCTAAAAGGTACGGCCTTCGATTGGTACTCCACTCTGCCGGAGGACTCAATCCAAAATTGGGCCATGCTAGAGACACGCTTCCTGACTCACTTCAAAGGTGAAGATCATCCCGCTACTATGGCTCAGCTGTGCAGCCTAAAACAGGGGGAGAATGAATCAACATATGACTTCATTCACAAGTGGAAAGCAATGGCATACAAATGCTCTGATGTATTGCCACAAGCGTCGCTAGTCGACATTTGCCGAAACAACATGAGAGCCAGAATCCGCTCCATGATCATCGGCAACAAATCAAAAAACCTGGGAGAACTCCTAGAAGCTTCCATGGAAGCTGAAACGGTGATTAAAGACCTCAACAGTCAGAAATCATCAAGAAAAGAGCCAACCGCCATTGCAACCTCTAAACCAAAGAAAAAAGAGGTTCTCAATGTGCAGACCAAGTCATCTCCTCAGCCACCAAAGAAAGCTGAAAACAAAGCTGCTGGTAAGAGACCTGAACTCTCAGATGCCTTCAAAGAATGAGTAGAGAAGAAATACCCGTTTGATGAAGATGTTGATGAAATCTTCGGGGCACTTGTGGCAAACGGTAAGCTCACCTTGCCTGAACCAAAAAGACCGGGTGATGTTGGCAAAACCAACGATCCTCGGTACTGTCCATACCACCAGATGATCTCGCATCCTCTCAATCAATGCTTCGTTGTGAGGGAGAAAATAAACGAGGTGATAAACTATGGGTCTGCCTCCGTCAACATGGTGACATGTGGACAAACATCAAAATCACAGAAGAAGAAGATCACTACTTCCTTCAAGGTGATAAACTCAATCCAAGCGTCCGAGGAACTGGTTCCTTACCCGACACCAGACGGACAACCGATATGGGTACATCCTGATCTCCTGGAAGATGAAACTTGGGAGGTCGTGAAAACAAAGCCTATAGCTCAACAGCGAAGGCAGGCTAGGAAACATCTCCTCAAGCTCAAACGGCAAGAGAAGACCCAGCCAAAACTAGAGGTCAAAGAAAAGGCAGAGGCTTCCTCTACCGCTTCACTGGAGGCAACAAAAACATCCCTTCCAGAGACTTCAAAGGGGGTAAGGAAATTCACTCTCAGTGATTTCATGCCACCTCAATTCAAAAAAGCCATGCAGGAGGCATCATACTCTTGCAATTCGGTAGTTGGATTCTCCATTGATGGATACGAGTCCAGCGACACCGATGATGGATTCGAATCCAACTACACAGATGAGTGGGAGGAGTCCCTTGAAATAGGAGAATATCTCTCCGATGAAGAATGGGTTCCTGAGTCTCATCTTATGCCAGTAATCTGGTATAACCCCCTATAGCCACAAGGATCCTGGTCTGATGATGAAGAAGACCAAGAGGCTGTACAAGAAAATGCTGCTGACCCAGCACCTCTCATTACTCCAGTGGAAATCAACCATGTTGAGCCACAAAGAGTTGATGAAGAAGAAGATCCGGCTCCCATGCCTGATCTTGAAGAATATGCAAGGATCTTGCAGCGACTTGCTCTAGAACAAGAGCAAGACCGCATCAACGAGCCTCCTCGCAACCCAGAGCCTGAAGTCCCTGAAGACCATCAGGTACATCCTCCCTTAACTCTTGAAAATGGAGAAAATTGCTGGATAGACGATCCTCTTACATCCGAGGATGAGTCTGACTCCGATCAGGCAACGTCTCCCGTCAGAGCTTCCTGTAATGTGATAATTTGGGATTATAGCTCTTCCGAAGCATCGTTTGATGAGAGCACTTACACTCTGGCAACGCCTAGCAATGTATCTTCTGAAGCCACCTCGTCTCACGTGACTTTCACTGAGATGACACCCTCTCAGGTTTCTTCTCCTGAGACTGTGACTTCAAAGTTCACACCCTTCCTGACTGAAGAATTCCCAGCCATTGATGCTTGGGACGATGAATTAGTCAACGAAGAAGAAAGGTTGCTGGATGCTGTTCAGGACTTGTTCCCGAAAAATGCTCCATGCAACACGATCACTGAGGATGGCAATTCTGCTGTTGATTCATCCTCAGCAAATGAAAAACGACAGCCTCTTGATCCTGAAGACAATCTTCCAAATGAAGACCCTTCTCAAGAAGCTCTCGAAGTTGGTAGAGGCACCCGCTCTGGCCGGGACTACCACAAAAATTACAACCAATCTTCCTTTACATATGTAAATCCTTCGGGAAAAGATGTTGTAAGCGCCCCTAGTGGCAACAATGATGAACATGCAGGCCCTAAGGAGGCTTTCAAGTATGACTTGATTGAACACTTTAAGCACATACCTGCACGTCTGCACATCCTAGATTTGTTGCGAATGTCTCCGCACACTCGTGATAATCTCATCTCGGAATTACAAAAGCTGAATGAGGATGTCGACAAATATGCCCCGCAAGTCCTCCAAATTGAAATGGATTACCGGGTCAAAAACTCAGAAGCCTCCTCAAAGGGAGAAAAGAAGAAAACTGAGGGATCATGCATTGAATGCCTCTCGGTTAAAAAAGTAGCCAGTGCAACCATCGCCTTCACAAAGGATGACCTCCTACTTGGAGAAACCAGGCATAACCGACCCCTGTACTTCACAGGGTATATCAAGGAAATGCCTATGCACAGAGTTCAGATTGACCCAGGTCCTGCACTCAACCTCATATCCACATCGACTCTTGAAGAGTTGGGCATCCCACCCAGCAAGCTGAGCCACACATCTGTATTTATCTTTGGATACGATGGGAGTACTCAAAGGCCTATCGGCAAAATCAGGTTCAAGTTGCAGATCGGTGATCTTATCTCTGAGGTCACAGTGTATGCAATAAAAACCCCTTCATGCTACAACATCCTTCTCGGACGCCCTTGGATCCACGAGAATGGTGTTGTCCCTTCAACTCTACATCAATGCATCAAGTTTGTTGGCAACGACGGCATGATACATCGAGTCTTTGCGGACAGAAAACCCTTTAAAGGTAAAGAAGTCCACTTCGCAGACTCACAGATGTATGAAGGTGAAAAAGAAGAAGAGGAGAAGCACACAGCATCCTTTGCCGAAAATCTCCAGAAAGATAAAGGCAAAGCTCCTCAACAATCACCGGAAGAAAACAAACCATCCGGTAAATCTGAAGAGAGCATGCAAATCCCTTCATCATTTCCCTCAAATCTTCAAAGCCTTTGGTCATCACAACTAAAGTGAAGAAGGCAAAACAAAAGCCTGAGGGCAAATTTGTTGTCTCTTTCGTGTCTATCATGCAAGACACGGACTCGGATTCAGAGCCAGAAGACGACGCATCGTCAAGCCAAGCTGACACTCAGTAAGTTCAGCCTGCTCTCACTCCAATAGAGATAACTTCTGACATAGAAGATCCTACGTCAGCTTCCTTCATTGTTCCAACAACTTCAGCAAAGGAAAAGCCGATCTTCTTCCATAGATCGGATGCTTCTTCATCAAGCTCCATGCTTGAACCTTTCCAAAATAAAGGTATGCCTCACCTATCCTTATACAGTTCTGTGGCACAAGCTATTATGAAGAAAATGGGCTATGACGCTCAAAACCCAGTCGGTTTGGGAGAAGGACGCGGTATTCTCACGCCATTGGGGCCCGTCTTGACCAAAAGCCAGCTGGAAGATTGGAGACTCTACGGCTATGTAGAAAAGTCTTCACACGGGTTAGGGTATGATCCCGACACTCCCTTGAGACAGTTGACACAAAGGCTTAAAAGTCAATATACTGACCAAGCCTCAACTTCTCAAGTCCATGAAGACATCGATCTCCCTGGATATCTCTTTGATGAGTCACCTGACAAAGATCCAGGAAGCTCATCCATTGGCACGATTTCTCCGAAAATGAAGAGGAGTTGTCCGATGGCATAGACGTGTGGACTTCTGACCCAGAAGAACCCTCATCTCCAAAAGAAGTAGCCTACTTCGACCCGGTTTCAACAGGCGATTGGGATCATCTCATAGCAAGCCTTGGGAAAGTTACCGATCAAGAAGACCCGTGGAAACGAACAAAACCTTGGTCTGGAGCCCTTGAAACCCCAGAAGGTTTCGTTGAGCTGGAAGCCTCCAAAAATATTGTGGAGGAACCACCTTCGAACCTTCCAACAGAAGATCCTGTTTAAAAGATAGACTTGGGAACACCAGATAACCCACGTCCTGTATTCATAAGCAAGAATATAAAGGATGATGAGTTACCCGAGTATATCGCCTTTCTTCGTGAGTTCGTTGATTGCTTTGCATGGTCTTACGCTGAAATGCCAGGCTTAGACCCCAAAATAGCAGTTCACAAACTCAATCTTCAAGAAGACATCAAGCCTGTCAAGCAAGGCCAAAGAAGATTCCGTCCAGATGTGATGGATAAAATTGAACAAGAAGTTTAAAAACTCAAAAGCGTCGGCTTCATCCGTGAGGAACAACATCCTGAATGGTTGGCCAACATCGTCCCCGTGACAAAGAAAAATGGGCAGATCAGGGTTTGTATTGACTATAGAGACCTGAATGGCGCATGCCCTAAAGATGAATTTCCGTTCCCCATACCAGAGGTAATGATCGATAATACCTGTAGATTCGAGCGAATGACATTCATGGATGGTTTCTCTGGCTACAATCAGATAAAGATGCATCCTGAAATGAAAAACATACATCTTTTCGGACCCCATTTGGCGTGTATTGCTACACTGTCATGCCATTTGGTCTGAAAAATGCTGGTGCCACATATCAGAGGGCTATGATGAAAATATTCCAAGATATGCAGCACAAGACGGTTGAATGTTACGTTGATGACCTCGCCGTCAAAAGCAAAAGAAAAGAAGATCATCTCGAGAACCTTCGAGAAGTCTTCCTCCGGCTTCGCAAACACAAACTGCGAATGAATCCTTTGAAATGCTTCTTCGGCGTCTTGTCGGGTAAGTTCCTTGGATTCTTAGTTCGGAAAGCTGGAATAGAGCTTGACTATAAAAGTCAAAGCCATTCTAGAAATGCCCTCTCCAAGAACCTTGAGAGAACTCAAAGGGCTTCAAGGGAGATTAGCCTACATCAGACGGTTCATCTCCAATCTTTCGGGGAAATGCCGTCCATTCTCCCGATTGATGAAAAAAGGTGTAAACTTTGTCTGGGATGCTGACTGTGAAGCTGCTTTCCAAGATATCAAGTCATACCTGACAAAACCTCCAGTGTTAGCTGCTCCTACCACTGGAAAACCATTCATCTTGTACACAAGAGCCCTTGATCACTCTTTGGGAGCTCTGCTTGCGCAAGAAAATGATCAAAGAAAAGAAGCTGCTCTATATTACCTCAGCCGCATGCTAGTAGGTGCAGAGCATCGCTACTCTCTAGTCGAAAAAGAATGTCTTGCAGTGATGTTCGCCGTACAAAAGCTGCGTCACTACTTGCTTTCCAACACAGTATACCTGGTCTCGAGGGTCAACCTTTTGAAGGTCCTTGTCACAAAGGCAGGTTTTCTCAATGCTCGACTGGCAAAATGGTCCATCCTTCCGTCACAATTTGATATTAGGTATGTACCACAAAAAGCAATCAAAGGGCAAGCTCTAGCGGACTTCCTCGCAGAGCATCCATTGCCTACAGATTCTCCGCTCAGAGATGATCTCCCAGATGAACCAGTCTACAATGTGGAGACTTTCTCACAAAGTGCCTCCTGGGACATGTACTTCGACGGTGCAACCAGGACGAATGAAAAAAGACAGCTGATCTCGGGAGTTGGCATCCTCTTTGTTAGCCCCGACAAATACATGATTCCACACGCTTTCTCGCTACTGGAACCATGCACAAACAATGCAGCTGAATATCAAGCTCTAATCTCAGGATTGGAACTCGCCATCGAATCCGGTATCACCATGCTGGAAGTCTTTGGAGACTCTCAACTGATCGTCAACCAGATGAATCAGAAATTTGAAGTCAGGAAGCCAGATTTGCTGCCTTACTACAACAAGGCATAATCACTTCTGCAAAAGTTTGACATCTGTCACATCACCCACATTCGTAGAGGTGAAAACATACGTGCAGATGCCCTAGCCGGACTTGCCGCATCCATGGCAATCCAGGAAGGGGAAAACATGCAAATCACAGTGTGCGAAAGAAGAATCCTTCCTCCTCTTAACACACACCAAGCAGTTGCTGAATGCCATCAAGTGGTCGGAAGTCGGATTTCAATCCTTCAAACTTCAATCGGCGACTGGAAGGATCCGTTCATTGATTACATTATGTTCGGAATCCTACCTGAAGATCCAAAAGAACGGGTAAGCATCCAAAGGCGAACCCCAAGCTTTCATTTGGATATTCCTTCAAAAATCCTTTACAGGAAATCCTTCAACAGAGTACTTCTACGCTGCTTGTCACAACAAGAGGCTGAAGAAACACTCAAAGGAGTTCATGCTGGTCTTTGCGGAGCTCATCAGGCTGGACCTAAGCTCTATGATCAGATAAAAAGGTTAGGATATTACTGGCCTACCATGCTAGCTGACGCAATGCAATTTGCTAAGCGCTGCCAACAATGCCAAGTTCATGGAGATTGCATTCACATGCCTCCAGAATGGCTGCATCCTACAGGGATCTCATGGCCTTTCGAAGCCTGGGGTATGGACATTGTCGCGACCACGGACCGGGACTAGGGGAAAAAGGCCGAGTCCGGGATCGGGACGGTGGGGGTGATGCCGCGCCACGTGCATCTCTTTGGCTAAACCGCACACGGAGCTAAAAGGACATTTATCCGTGCACGTGATTTCCCACAGGGTTCCGCGGTGAGGATTATCTTTACACATCATCTCACATATAGCCATATCAATTATATTCTCAAGATTGCGGAAGCGTGTAGCAAACCATACTAATACCATTCAATCCCATAAACAAGACTGATTTATGGTTAATATGACAAGATATCAGAATGAGCAATGATCATAAGCATATTTCCCCAAAATGAAATTTAAGTATATTTACAAAATATCAGTTGATTAATGCCCCAAAATAACGGTCAACAAAGACCGTACAACCAAATGAAACCTAAAATAAAGATATCATAAGTTCCCAAAGTGTATCGTTCTCAAGGCAAGGCCGAATGTCTACATGACATCATCGGCTTGCCACTCAATCACTCGCTGCGGTTCACCGACCGCCTCCTCCGGCTCCTCCTCAATGGCAATAAGCTCGGGACCTGAGTACCAAAATAAATGGATCAGACACGACGGTCTGGCAGGTGGGTGAAAAGATATAACAATAATTCAAAACAACGATGCATTTAGAAACATAGTAAAATCTAGATAAACAATGAATTTTCATAAAGAATAATGCAACATTTAAAAGAGTTACATATGCAAATAAAACATGTAAGGTAACAAGGATTCGGGACTAACAAGGTGGCAACCACACAAAGCTAAATCCTCTCTCACAAAAGTGATAAGAGCACATCGGGACATTGACCTCAGTCACACGAGGTGAGGAGAATCAACGACGTTAACCTCAGTCACACGAGGTGAGGAGAGTCAACGATTTTTATATAATAAATACATATAATACTCTGCGGGACCACGGTAGCGAACCGGGTATATCGGGGCGAGGCAGGAACCATGCTGCAGCGGGTATAACTGAAGGGGGATATCCAAACCGGTGGATCAAACCGATAAGGTTATCCAAGCTGAGTGGTGCCGACTCATAGGTAACATGCGAAAATCAAAGCAAATAAATACACATAACGAGGCGGGAACCCATAGGTACAAAACGTATAAAAGTCGGGACGGGTCTAAGCAAATTAACAATATGGTAACACAATGTTCTCGATTCAAGAGTACTCACAAATCACAGGTTGAAATCTCAAAATAGGGGATTGGTTGGAAATCAAATACAAATAGTTTCCAATACCTTTACAGGCTAACAAAAGGGTTTCTAGAATTGAATCAGTGCGAATAGGGTCCCGTATGTCGGTTATGATGAAATTTTGGTACTCTTTAAGAGTTAGGGACATTCCGGGTCCTTATACACATTGGTCGATCTAGAAAACCTCATGGAATCTCCATGATAAGGTTCCTCCTTCCTTCGGACTTCATACAATGCCTTACCCATCCTTGAATAACATTGGGACTCCAAACAATACCTCCACACTACAGCCCCTCACAATTTACCCCAATCTTTCATGGGTTTGAATGCATCATTACAGGTTCAGTGTCTTCAAATAAGAAGATAAGGGATAGAGCTGAATTGGACTTGAGTATGGGCTTGGAATGAATCTGGAAAATAGTCCCACAATTCTCTTATTTTACAGTTCATCTCATTTCAGTCCGATCGATCGGACTCCTTGGCCGATCGATCGGTCCTGAATTGTTCCCAGTTATTTACAGTCCGATCGATCGGACCTGATGGGAGATCGATCGGTCCCGCAAACCCTCTCAGTTATTTACAGTCCGATTGATCGAACCTGATGGGCGATCGATCGGTCCCGCAAACGCTCTCAGTTATTTACAGTCCGATCGATCGGACCTGATGGGCGATCGATCGGTCCTGCAATGAATCTCTACCCATTTGGTTGAATTCTTCTCTTGTCCAACTCCTATCCAATTCCTTTCTTTCCCCTTCTTCCATACATATCTTCATGAATAATTGGGCTATTCCTTCACCGCCTTATCTCATCAAATCATTATTCAAAATCAATAAGACTAAACCATCAAACATGATAAACCATTAAAACTATTAATGAAGACAAATCAAATTTGCATAAAACATGATAAAACACATGAGAATCATTTCATCCACTTGCCTTGGGTCCAATGCAAAACAAATTGAGCTCTAATCACCTTTTAAGCCCACAATCAAACACCTATACACAAAACCCCCAAATCCAAACCCTAGATTATCAAAAACCAAGTAAAACAAACTGAATCTTCCAATAAATGAAATGGAGTTTCCCTAGGGCTAAACAAATAGGATTATAAAACTTTTAGGAAGATCACTTACAAGGAAGTTCTTCAAAAAGCAAGGGGTTGTCCAAAGGAAGTCTTGGAGTGGGCGGTTTTCTTCAAAAATGGTGTCAAGATGAAGTCCTTGAGATGAGAAAGAAGATTGTAGCCTCTAATTTTCCATTAGCACTAGCTTAGTGGGGGATTGAAGATGAAGAAGCAAGAAAAAAGGGGAAGGGAAAACCCTTAGGGCTGGGGTTTCTCTTCTCCTTTAGGGTTTTTGCCAGAAATGGGAAAAAAATGAAGAAGAAGCTTTCTATATATAGTAAGTGGGGGTGGGGCCCACAACTTAAAAGACTTCTCGGGCTCAAAACATGGTTTTCGGGGGCTTCAAACGAATTCGACGAAGAAGACAAAGTTGATCGGCAAAATTTCTAGTTTCCAAAAAAGTATATATTTGCACATTTTGGTGACATTGAAATCGGTGTCCAGATTTTGGGTAAAAAGACCATTTTGTCCTCAATTGCGAAAAGTCGGGTTTAGGGTCCTCGAATGGAAACGATGTCAACATGAAAGTTGTAGGGATTAACAAGATAAGTCCAATGGGGTCAAAACATGATTTTTTGGAAATCATCAGTAAACCCCCAATATCATCAGTAAACCCCCAATCTCACACAATTCGTAACAAGAACCCCCAAAGGGTCCCATAAATAAAAAGGCTCTCTAAATTCCCCAAAGCTATTATAAAAGCTATTCTAATCCCCAACTAATTCAAAAACCACTAAACACACTTAAAATTAAAACACAACTCAATCAACTCTAAACGAGGTCTCTCGGGTCGGGGTCTTACATCCTCCACCCCTTAGGACATTTGGTCCTCCAAATGGAAATTAAAACTCACCTCCGGTAGGAGATGTGGGTACTTCTTCTGAACTTGATCCCGTAATTCCCATGTGCTTCTTCCGGTCCATGATTCTCCCAAAGTACCTTGACCCACTGAATAGTCCGAGTTCTCAATTCTTGTTCCTTGGTGTCAATGATCTGCTTAGGCTTCTCAACATAGGTCGCATCTTCTCGAATTTCCAACGGCTCATAACGGAGTATGTGTAGTCTGTCAGGAACGATTTCTTCAACATAGACACATGGAAAACATTGTGTACGCCGGAGAGCTCAGGTGGTAAGGCTAACCTGTAAGCCACATCACCAATCCTACTCACAATGTCGTATGGTCCAATGTATCTCCTAGACAATTTGCCCTTCTGTCCAAACCTCAAAGTTCCACGAGTAGGGTGACACTTTCAAGAAAACCTTATCTCCTTCTTTGAACTGTAAATCCCTTCTGTGAGAGTCTGCATAAATCTTCTGTCTACTCTGAGCCACTTTCAGACGTTCTTGGATCAACTTGACCTTGTCACTTGTCTCACTAACAATGGTCGGTCCATGGAAACTGCGAGTACCAACTTCTTCCCAACAAACAGGTGTTCTACACCTTCTGCCATACAAGGCCTCAAAAGGTGCCATACCGATACTCGAGTGGAAACTATGTTGTAAGCGAACTCACACAACGGTAAGGCTTCATCCCACTGAGTCTTGAAATCTAACACACAAGCTCGAAGCATATCCTCAAGTGTCTGAATTGTCCTCTCTGACTGACCATCAGTCTGTGGGTGATAGGCTGTGCTGAACTGTAACTTCGTACCCATAGATTCATGCAGTGTCTTCCAAAATCTCGAGACAAATCTGCTATCTCTATCGGATGTGATGGAACACTGGCTGTCCATGACGACTGACAATTTCTGTGACAAACAACTGTGCCAAAGGTAACATATGCATCTTCTTTCCCGTCTTCATCGGTAGGAAATGAGCTGACTTGGTGAGACGGTCCACTATGACCCAAATAGCATCATTGCCCTTACTAGTCTTTGGTAAACCCGATATGAAGTCCATGGTATACTCCCATTTCCATTCTGGAATCTCTAATGGTCGTAGTAACCCGGAGGCTTCTGGTGTTCTGCCTTGATCAACTGACATGTCATACAACGAGAGACGAAAGCTGCTATCTCTCTCTTCATGTTATTCCACCAAAATCTGCCCTTTAAGTTCTGGTACATCTTCGTACTGCCCGGGTGTATGGAATACTTAGTATTGTGAGCCTCGGTCATGATATCATTCCTCAAGTCCTCCAAGTTAGGCACACACAGACGGTCTCCGTAGTACAAAACTCCATCCATAACCCAAAATCCGGACGATCTGCTATATGCTCAAAAATCTTAGCCAACTCTGGGTCTTGCAACTGATTCTCTTTGATCTTCTGAATGAAAGAAGGCTCTGACAGTGACATGTTTACTAACATGACACCCTCTCTTAGTAGCTGAAAATCCACTCTCATCTCCTCTAACTGTTTACAACATAAGATCCCCGAAGACTCGCCATGCTCACTGACTTTCTGCTCAAGGCATCTGCAACTACATTCGCTTTCCCCGGGTGATACTTGATTTGAAAATCGTAATCCCTTAAGATATTTCCATCCATCTCCTCTGCCTCATGTTCACATCTCCTTCTGGGAAAACAAGTACTGTAGACTACGGTGATCGGAAGTGAACCTCAAACTTCTCTCCATAGAGGTAGTGTCTCCACATTTTCAAGGCTAAAACAACTGCGGGCCAACTCGATATCATGTGTTGCATAGTTTCTTCTCATGATCCTTCAACTGCCGGATCCATATGCAACTACCTTCCCATCTTGCATTAACACGCATCCAAGTCCAACATTGGAAGCATCGGTAAAAAATGGTAAAACCGCCGCTCCCAGATGGCAAAGCTAAGGCTGGAGCTGTAGTCAAATCTTCTTCTTCAGTTCTTGGAAACTATCCTCACACTTGTCCGTTCCAAACATATGGGTGCATTCTCTTGTCAACTTCGTCAAAGGTTGACGCAAATCGACGAAAATCTTGCACAAACCTCCGATAATCTCCTGCCAATCCAAGACTAACTCCTGATCTCCGATGCATTTTTCGGTCTTTGTCCCAATTCATGACTGCCTCAATCTTGGACGGGTCCACTGATAATCCTTCCTTAGAGATGATATGACCCAAAAATGTGACGTGGTCCAACCAAAATTCACACTTACTAAGTTTTGCAAAAATTGATTCTCCCTCAAAAGCTGAAGTGCTATTCTCAAATGTTCTTCGTGCTCTTCTTTGGTCTTGGAATACACTAAAAATATCATCAATAAACACCACGGTAAAATGATCCAAATACTCCACAATAATTTGGTTCATCAATGCCATGAAAACTGCCGGTTGCATTAGTCAAACCGCATGGCATCACTAGAAACTCATAGTGTCCATATCTTGTCCGAAATTGCTGTTTTTGGTACAATCTGAATCCCTAACTTTCAACTGATGGTAGCCTGACCTCAAATCAATCTTAGAAAGTAAGCAGCTCCTTGCAACTGATCAAACAGTTCATCTATCCTTGGCAATGGATATTTGTTTTTGATGGTCACTTGGTTCAGTCTTCTATAGTCAATACCACATTCTCATGGAACCATCCTTCTTCTTCACAAAAAAAAACTGGTGCTCCCCACGGTGACACACTAGGTCTCACGAAATCTTTGTCTAAAAGTTCTTGCAATTGGCATCTTCAACTCTCCCAATCTGCCGGGGCCATCTGTATCTGTAAGGTGCGATAGATATCGGAGCGGTCCCCGGTAACAACTCAATAGTGAAGTCTATCTCTCTAATGGGTGGCAATCCTGGTATCTCCTCCGGGAAAACATCCGGAAACTCACAAACAATTGGGATCTCCTCCACCCCTTGGGACCGTTTATCCTCCGTGATAAACGCCAAATAACCCTCACAACCACTTTTTAGAAGCCTATCAGCCTTCAACGCTGAAATAAACCTGCACCAGAATTACTCCTCTCTCCCTGAAACAACACCCCTGCTTGGGTCTCCTCTAACTTAAAAGTTAAGGTTTATGGAAACAATCCATAGTAGCATGGTATCCTGCTAACCAATCCATCCCTAGGATGACATCAAAATCCTGCATCTCTAATAAAATGAGATCTGCCGGTAATACTACTTCTCCTATCATGACTGGACAACTAGGGTAAAAAGTTCTACAAACAACTTCCTTACCTAAAGGGGTAGTCACAGTCAAAATGAAACTCAACTCTCTAGCATGCATATCAATCAACTTAGCAAATTTTGGGAGATAGGAATGAGTGAGTAGTAGCCAGGGTCAAACAAAACCTTAGCATCAAAACCACAAGCGAGAAGTGTTACCTTCCACTACATTGCTTCAGCCTCTGCATCAGCTCTAATTGACAGCATAGAGTTGTGCCTCTGTTGTGGCCTGTTTTGTCCTTGCTGTTGCCTGCCTTGTGGGTGCATTCCTATTCTGATTCTGAGGACGCTGATTCTGATTTTGATTCTGCCCTTGCTGACAGGGCCTGTGTTGCTGGTTTGCTGTGGCCTAAACTGTTGTTGAGGTGCCTGTTGTTGTAGTGGTCTTGCTTTATTCTGGACCACTAATGCATTCTTGAGGTGGTGCCTGACGCTGTGCTCCTTGTTGCTCCTATTATTTCTATCAGGCCCTTGGACAAATCCTTCATTTGGTGGTTCATGGAGCCACAATCTAAAGCATGCTCCCGTAATAAAACAGCAATTGGCACTCTCATGGTTTTTCCCACAGTGGATACAAACCACTGGATTCTGCACATTCTGCTCCTGCCTTGGCCTTTTGTTCTGATTGTTTCTTTGCTGATAGTTCTGCTGTTGGCCTTGACCCTTTCCTTGGTTCTTGATGATCTTGTTGTGGAAGTTCTCAAATTTGTATGCTCTCTTGACAGCTTCTTCAAAGGTAACGGGTGGTACAACCCCGGTAGCATCCCTCTCAATAATCGGGTGAAGTCCCTCAAGGAACTTGGTTATCTTCTTCTCAACCGTGTCTATCAACTCTGGAGCATACCTTGACAATCTCTCGAATTTGGTAAGGTATTCGAGGACTGTCATGTTCCCTTGCACAAGTTGTGAAATTCTGCTGCCTTTTGTCTCTTGACATGTGCAGGTACATATTTCTCTCCAAACTGTCTCTTGAAGTTAACCCAAGCTTCTGCATCAGCCATTGTCCTGTATTCTGCCTTGACGGTCTTCCACCAAATATCTGCTAAACCCACAAACATAGAGGCTGCAGCTGTACACGTTCTAAAAACAACCGTACATATGATAGTATCTCAAATATGTTTTCGGTGTGCTCAAGCCAATCATATCTGCTGCCATTGGATCCTCAGTCCCCAAAAATTCTTTCGGTCCTCTCTTCCTGAACCGCTCATAAACACATTAGGATCATTCCCTCTAATGTTTACCGGACCAGGTGGTGCAAACTGGGATGGGTTCCGGTCTCCTCTCTAATATCCCCAACAACTGTGCTTGCATTTGAGCTATCTCCCCTAGCATGATCCTCGTCTTTCTTAAGCAATGTTTCTTGCAATCTGGTCTGTTCTCATAGCTTGTGCTTGGAGCCTAGCCTGGTTCTCATTTGCCTGGCGTTTGTTGGTCAATCATAGCCTGCATCATCTGTTGGAATTGGTTCTGCATGTTGTTGTCCTTGTGGTTCCTCTGCAATAGGCTCTGTATTTCTCACTGTTACTGGCAACGTAATTACTGTTTGCTGTTCTTTTGCGAGGTGGCATAACGCTGCAAAACAAATTGTTAGCACATATAAATCAAGTACAGGGTGGTCACACATTGGTCACACGATTCTATCTAACGAATCCTCGCCACGTACTTAAGATTTCTAGTTTCTTTTAATTGCCTGAAACATGTCCCGCTCTGATACCAGTCCTGTCGCGACCCCGGACCGGGACTAGGGGAAAAAGGCCGAGTCCAGGATCGGGACGGTGGGGGTGATGCCCGCGCCACGTGCATCTCTTTGGCTAAACCGCACACGGAGTTAAAAGAACATTTATCCATGCACGTGATTTCCCACAGGGTTCCGCGGTGAGGATTATCTTTACACATCATCTCACATATAACCATATCAATTATATTCTCAAGATTGCGGAAGCGTGTAGCAAACCATACTAATACCATTCAATCCCATAAACAAGACTGATTTATGGTTAATATGACAAGATATCAGAATGAGCAATGATCATAAGCATATTTCCCCAAAAGTAAATTTAAGTATATTTACAAAATATCAGTTGATTAATGCCCCAAAATAACGGTCAACAAAGACCGTACAACCAAATGAAACCTAAAATAAAGATATCATAAGTTCCCAAAGTGTATCGTTCTCAAGGCAAGGCCGAATGTCTACATGACATCATCGGCTTGCCACTCAATCACTCGTTGCGGTTCACCGACCGCCTCATCCGGCTCCTCCTCAATGGCAATAAGCTCGGGACCTGAGTACCAAAATAAATGGATCAGACACGACGGTCTGGCAGGTGGGTGAAAAGATATAACAATAATTCAAAACAACGATGCATTTAGAAACATAGTAAAATCTAGATAAACAATGAATTTTCATAAAGAAGAATGCAACATTTAAAAGAGTTACATATGCAAATAAAACATGTAAGGTAACAAGGATTCGGGACTAACAAGGTGGCAACCACACAAAGCTAAATCCTCTCTCACAAAAGTGATAAGAGCACATCGGGACATTGACCTCAGTCACACGAGGTGAGGAGAATCAACGACGTTAACCTCAGTCACACGAGGTGAGGAGAGTCAACGATTTTTATATAATAAATACATATAATACTCTGCGGGACCACGGTAGCGAACCGGGTATATCGGGGCGAGGCGGGAACCATGCTGCAGCGGGTATAACTGAAGGGGGATATCCAAACCGGTGGATCAAACCGATAAGGTTATCCAAGCTGAGTGGTGCCGACTCATAGGTAACATGCGAAAGTCAAAGCAAATAAATACACATAACGGGGCGGGAACCCATAGGTACAAAACGTATAAAAGTCGGGACGGGTCTAAGCAAATTAACAATATGGTAACACAATGTTCTCGATTCAAGAGTACTCACAAATCACAGGTTGAAATCTCAAAATAGGGGATTGGTTGGAAATCAAATACAAATAGTTTCCAATACCTTTACAGGCTAACAAAAGGGTTTCTAGAATTGAATCAGTGCGAATAGGGTCCCGTATGTCGGTTATGATGAAATTTTGGTACTCTTTAAGAGTTAGGGACATTCCGGGTCCTTATACACATTGGTCGATCTAGAAAACCTCATGGAATCTCCATGATAAGGTTCCTCCTTCCTTCGGACTTCATACAATGCCTTACCCATCCTTGAATAACATTGGGACTCCAAACAATACCTCCACACTACAGCCCCTCACAATTTACCCCAATCTTTCATGGGTTTGAATGCATCATTACAGGTTCAGTGTCTTCAAATAAGAAGATAAGGGATAGAGCTGAATTGGACTTGAGTATGGGCTTGGAATGAATCTGGAAAATAGTCCCACAATTCTCTTATTTTACAGTTCATCTCATTTCAGTCCGATCGATCGGACTCCTTGGCCGATCGATCGGTCCTGAATTGTTCCCAGTTATTTACAGTCCGATCGATCGGACCTGATGGGAGATCGATCGGTCCCGCAAACCCTCTCAGTTATTTACAGTCCGATTGATCGGACCTGATGGGCGATCGATCGGTCCCGCAAACGCTCTCAGTTATTTACAGTCCGATCGATCGGACCTGATGGGCGATCGATCGGTCCTGCAACGAATCTCAACCCATTTGGTTGAATTCTTCTCTTGTCCAACTCCTATCCAATTCCTTTCTTTCCCCTTCTTCCATACATATCTTCATGAATAATTGGGCTATTCCTTCACCTCCTTATCTCATCAAATCATTATTCAAAATCAATAAGACTAAACCATCAAACATGATAAACCATTAAAACTATTAATGAAGACAAATCAAGATTTTGCATAAAACATGATAAAACACATGAGAATCATTTCATCCACTTGCCTTGGGTCCAATGCAAAACAAATTGAGCTCTAATCACCTTTTAAGCCCACAATCAAACACCTATACACAAATCCCCAAATCCAAACCCTAGATTATCAAAAACCAAGTAAAACAAAACGGAATCTTCCAATAAATGAAATGGAGTTTCCCTAGGGCTAAACAAACAGGATTATAAAACTTTTAGGAAGATCACTTACAAGGAAGTTCTTCAAAAAGCAAGGTGTTGTCCAAAGGAAGTCTTGGAGTGGGCGGTTTTCTTCAAAAATGGTGTCAAGATGAAGGCCTTGAGATGAGAAAGAAGATTGTAGCATCTAATTTTCCATTAGCACTAGCTTAGTGGGGGATTGAAGATGAAGAAGCAAGAAAAAGGGTAAGGGAAAACCCTTAGGGCTGGGGTTTCTCTTCTCCTCTAGGGTTTTTGCCAGAAATGGGAAAAATGAAGAAGAAGCTTTCTATAAATAGTAAGTGGGAGTGGGGCCCACAACTTAAAAGACTTATCGGGCTCAAAACATGGTTTTCGGGGCTTCAAACGAATTCGACGAAGAAGACAAAGTTGATCGGCAAAATTTCTAGTTTCCAAAAAGTATATATTTGCACATTTTGGTGACATTGAAATCGGTGTCCAGATTTTGGGTAAAAAGACCATTTTGCCCTCAAATTGTGAAAAGTCGGGTTTAGGGTCCTCGAATGGAAACGATGTCAACATGAAAGTTGTAGGGATTAACAAGATAAGTCCAATGGGGTCAAAAACATGATTTTTGGAAATCATCAGTAAACCCCCAATCTCACACAATTCGTAACAAGAACCCCCAAAGGGTCCCATAAATAAAAAGGCTATCCAAATTCCCCAAAGCTATTATAAAAGCTATTCTAATCCCCAACTAATTCAAAACCACTAAACACACTTAAAACTAAAACACAACTTAATCAACTCTAAATGAGGTCTCTCGGGTCGGGGTCTTACAGACATCATAGGTCCTATTTTTCCCCCTTCAAGCAAAGGTCATCGCTTCATCTTCGCCGCTACAGGTTATTTCTCCAAGTGGTCAGAAGCATTTGCGTTTAACGAAATAAAGACCTCATCAGTCCATCAGTTCCTGCGCACCAACATCATTTGTCGTTTCGGCATACCCAAAAGATTCGTCCATGATAACGGACCACAGTTCCGGGATCATCGATTCTGCAGGTTCTGCGACAAATACAAAATCCAAAGATGTCCTTCAACTCTATACAACGCGGCAGCAAATGGGTTAGCAGAAGCTTTCAACAAGACACTCTGCAAAATCCTCAAAAAAAAAATGGTCTCTAGTCACAAAAGAGACTGGAGCGATAAAATGTCTGAAGCTTTGTGGGCCTATCGAACCACCGTTCGAGGACCAACCCATAACACACCATTCTCCTTGGTCTATGGATGCGAAGCTGTCGTACCCTTGGAAGTACAAATTCCTTCCTTGAGGGTATCCTTGCAAAATGACATGACTCAAGAAAGCAATGTCAAATTGTGACTCCATGAGCTGGACAATCTCGATGAGAGACGGCTCGAAGCTCAACAAAGCATTGAACTTTACCAAGCACGCATGGCAGGATCTTTCGATAAAAAGGTCAGGCAACGCGCCTACAAAAAGAGTGACTTGGTTCTTGCAGTAAAAAGACCAATGGTCTTCGCTCACAAGTCCAAAGGCAAATTTGAGCCAAAATGGGAGGGACCCTACGTCATCGACAAGGTTTTCTCTAATGGCGCATACGCACTCCTAAACATGGAAGGTGACAGATGTATGCTGCCCATCAGTGGCAAGTTCTTAAAGCGGTACTACCCTTGAAGACTTACCCAACTGGGTAAGAGCAATGCCTGTACGGCCAAAACCGGTTTCCAGGTACATGCTCGCTAAACCCACCCTTTTTTTAGAATTTTCATATCAAATGTTGAAATTTCTAGAAATTTAAAACAATGCTTACTTTCATCGTTTCATTGTTAAAAAAAAATATATATCCAAGTT
Source organism: Litsea cubeba (assembly GCA_012931725.1). Lineage (NCBI taxonomy): Eukaryota > Viridiplantae > Streptophyta > Magnoliopsida > Laurales > Lauraceae > Litsea > Litsea cubeba. The sequence goes on from CM022952.1 coordinate 47,684,668, forward strand.
TAGGAACCTTTCCCTAACTTGACCAAAATTTTCAACCCTTGAACCCAAAATTCATGGTTTGAAACAAAATCCGGATTCAGGGATTTCCACCCTAGTCCACCCTGCCTTTTACCGCCAAAATGGTTTTAGGTCAAAACTTATGACCCTCGTGTCTTTAAACAAAAAAAAATGGTTTATCAAAAAAAAAAAAAAAAACCGCGAGGAAGCAACGCTTAGTCGATACTCGCACAAATCGGAAGCATATGAACCATGTTCGACACTTCCAAAATTGCAGGGAAGCGACATTTCGTCGATACTTGCAAAATCTAAAACTGTGGAGACGCAACATTTCAGTTGATATCCACAACCCAAATTTCAAAGGTTCGAAAAAACCTAAAAAACTGTGGAGACGCAACATTTCAGTTGATATCCACAACCCAAATTTCAAAGGTTCAAAAAAAAAACCTAAAAAAAAAAAAAAACCATGGAGACGCAACATTTTAGTTGATATCCATAACTCAAAGGTTCGAGAAAACCACAAATTTCAAAAATCGTGGGGAAACGACATCAAGTCAGTACCCGCAAAACCAAAATTTTTGAAAAAAGCAAGGATGCGACATTCCATCGATACTTGCACCCAAATCCGCGAGGATGCGACATTCCATCGATACTCGCAATCGAATGAGCAAGGATGCGACATTCCATCGATACTTGCAAGAACATTTAGCAGGGAGGCGACTTTTAGTTGATACTTGTATTTTTGAAAAACCAAACCGGCTATCAATGCCACCAAAACAAAACAGGCTATAAATGCCACAAACCGGCTATCAATGCCACCAAAACAAACCGGGTTTCAATGCCACAAACAAAAAAACTTGGATTTCAAAAAACCCGGCTATCAATGCCACCAAAAACCGGCTATCAATGCCACCAAAACTGGCTATAGATGCCACAAAAAAAAAAAAAACTCTCGGCTATCAATGCCACAAAAAAAGAAGCTGGCTCTCATGCCAAAATTGGCTTCCATGCCACAAACAAAAACCTGGCTCCCATGCCAAAACAATCATTTGACAAAAGATTTTCACAAAATGACAACCTTTTGATCAAATCCCATTTAGCAATTACTTTTATCACAAAAAGATTCAAGTGAGCGTAGGGATAACAAAAAAAAAAAGAGAGCATCCCATTTAGCAATTACTTTTATCGCAAAAAGATTCAAGTGAACATAGGGATAACAAAAAAAAAAAAGAGAAAGTGTTCACAAGCACTACAAAAAATAAGTACCAAAAAAAATACAAGTGGTACCAAAAAAAAGAGAAAAGGATGGTTTCTGTAAAAAAAAAATATACAGGAGCTCAATCAAAAATGGTCTCCAGCCAAGAGTTCAGCTCCTCAAGCAAACTTTTAGCCTCAGCTGTCAAGGATTCCAAGGCACGCTTCTTCAGGAACCTGCCATGAGATGCTGGAGTGGGCTGTACCCCTTCTTTCACACCGGGAAGCTTATCCCGAGCAGTTTGCCATCGTTCGCTTTCTTCAGATTTCCTTTCAAGAACTCGATTGGCATTTGCAACCAGGCGAATCAGAGCACTCTCCCTGTCGCGAGCCTCTATTATGGCAGTCCACTTGGCAGCGACTTGTGCCTGCAGATGCTCAAGACGTTTCCTGGCCTCATCGACCTCCCTGTCAAGGATGTTAAGGTCATGTGTCAGCCTAATGATGGTTAGCTCTTCTAAGTTCTTCTCTCGGACTGCCTGCTTCCTGCTTTCTGTAGCCTCATCCAAGTTAGATTGAGCTTTATTCCGCAGGGTCCAAGAACATCTCCTTGAAGAACTGATCGTCAAGAAAACCCATGGTCTCAAACCACTTGTCACCCAGCTCAATGATCCTATCAACGATCGCCCTGGCACTTGTGACATCCAGACCAGCTTCTTCGGCATCATCGAGAACCTCACGCACATGCTGGATCATCCCAAATCCGGCATCTAAGTGCCCAGAAAGCAGAGTCTCAATCCAAGAGCTCAGAACTCGCACCACCACCTTCTTCGCAAAAAGAAGAGATGGCCCAGCTGAAGATTTGCCCAACTCCGTTGGTCGGCCGCTCATATCATCATCTGTTGGAAGAGTAACAAAAGAACTCTTTCTAGTTGAAGCTGCTCCTGCTCGGGAAGGAATCTCAGCATGAGGTATCTCCTCAACATTGTCAAAACTGGTCCCAGGAGTCTCTACCTCTGGATCAACCTCTGGCATCCCTTGCTCTGGAAGCGACGAATCCTCCTCTGTCACTTCAAAGCCTGCCAAAGAAACACAAAAAGGTATGAATATGATCCATGTCTGAAAATCATTATCAGGGTTATACCTACAGAATACCTTCTTCGACTACTGGCGGAACACTTTCCTCCTCCATGAACTCATTGGAAGCATCATCAACATTTGCGTCCATCGAGGGTTCAAGTCATCGGAATCCTGTGGCAAGTCAGCTGGCAAGAAATGTGTTAGCAAAACAAGTCACAGACAAAAAAAAAAGCAAAAGAAGTCGTACCAATTGGAGATTCTGGATTCACTCCAGAGTCCCTCGGTTCTTCTTCAGGTGCCTCGACAGGATCCGTCACCACCTCATCGACCGGTACCTCAGGCATCATCAAGTCTTCCTCTGCTAAAAAAAAAGAAAAGAAAAGTAGAAACAAGAAGCAAATCATAACATGGAAAAAATCCCATGAAAAGAAATGGAAAGAGAAAAAGGAAGAATCATACCTTCACCGACGGTCTCTTCTTCTCGGCTTCTCTTCTCTGGAGGCTCGTCAGCATCCACTGGCACATCCTCATTAATAGTAAGAGGAACTTCCAAGTTAGGAGAGTCCTCATGCTGCCCCTTGCTGCGATGATGACTCCTCCCCCTCTTACCCCGACGGGCTCGCTTCTTCGAGGAACCTGCCCCGCTGTCAGAGTCAGGTTTCCCACTTGACTCCTCACTGGATGGTCTACTCTTGCCAGTAGACTCCACGGAAGCTTTCCTCTGTGCCGCTCGTATCCAAGCGCCAAGTTCGGCTTCCTCCTGTTCTAGCTGCTCTAAAGCCTCATCAGGTATTTCTCGAACAGCTTCAGAACCAATGACGCCCTGGTCACCGAGAAAGCCTATCTTGTGCTTCTCTCCAGAAAGGAAGGCCCAAACTTCCTCTCGCCGGACGCCATCCGACTTTCCAAGGCCCTTTCCAGATGCCAGCTTCACATCAAGCTCCTTCTTGGAAAGCCCCCGATATGCCGAAAAGCTCTCCGCGAACCACTTCGCAAAGCCGGCAGTCCGGGAAGTCAGCAACACAGGATAAGAAATCATGGCTGTAGTGTCTTCAGCACTATAGAAAGCCCATGCATTTCTCCCGTCCTCTTTTTTTTTTTTTTTGCTCATCATGATAATGCCCTTTTTTTTTTGGCAAACCTAGATGTTCATGCATGCATTCAATTGTAAATTAAACTTGTAGCATGATGTGATAGCATACTTGAAAGTTTTCGCGATTTTTGGGAATTTGGAGCTCGCAGCGATGTTGAGCCCTTCCTGATTTTGCGGAGACTTTGAGGTTTCGAAAGTTTGGAGTTTCGGAGCTCGCAGCGATGTTGAGCCCATCCTCAAGCTTTCTTATTTCTTTCGGGATAGTTCCTTTTCTTCGAAATTGCCCCGTCATCATGTCAAAATTTCGCCAGATTTTTTTTTAGCGAGATTCTGTCATTTTGATGTTTGATCTTTTTCTTTTCCATCCTTTTCAGGTGGTTGCTCCAGAGCGAACAAGGGTAAAGAGCCTGCTACAAGCGTACCTCGTCGATCTTCTAGATCTTCTAATCCGGCCGTTCAGCAGGCTTTTGAGAAGGTCCAGTATGTTGAGAGAAATCTGGAAGAGTGCGACTCCCTCAACAGAGATGAGATGAGGCAGCGACTGATCGCTCTCAAGGGAGAGGAATTCTATAAGATCATGGTAAGCAGTCGTCCATGGGTGATGGAAGATCAGAGCGTTTTGCCCAAGCCTACCTTCTTCTTTGGTGATGCAGTCCCTGATGACATGACATACCAGAGGAGATGTTTTCAGTTTTCTTTCACAGCAGATGGTGAGAAGAAGACTGTTGCTACCCGGTCGACGTTTGATCGCACCGTCTCGATTCTGAGCCTTGCCCCCACGTGCCCTAAGAGGGAAGATGCTCCAAGCTGGGTGAGAAGGACAAATGTAATCAAGATCGGGGTTTTTGTTGGCGGTTCTCCTGGATATACGGAGAGGTCGCCTGTTGATATGGACCTGTTGATGCCATCCAGCGGCTACCAGGGCTCTGATTATCCGTCGGTCGATTTGAGACCGGTGGGCCTTGGTATTTTCAGCGGTGACGGCAGCAATTGGATCAAGCCTTTCCGACTTCGTGGCCGCTTCAATGCTGACTCCGAGTGGAAGTCGTGGACTGATCGCGTCCTGCTGATTAGTGGCGCCGTTTTAAAGGAAGCCGGGATTTTTGATGCGGTCCGCGTTTTTAGGGAGACCGTGATCTTTTCCGACGAGGCCTTCATGGCTATGCTGGAGTCATTCCTCCCCCAAACCAATACCTTCGTTGTGACGAATAGTGAGATTGGTTTTTCTTTGAAGGAGCTGAGCGCCATTACTGGATTGCCTATCCTTGGGAAACTCTATGAGGAGTTTATGCCGATTGACAGCGTGCTTGAGGGGCAGTCTGAGGAGTTCAGGCTTCTGTACTTTCAGCTCGTCACCTTCTATGATTTTTTGAAGGAGAAGGAGGGTTTGAAAGTTAGATCCAGCAGTTGGAAGAGTTTTAGCTCTTCATTCCCCAACTTTTTTGATAGCAGGGAGTCTTCTGATAACGTGACCCAAGAAGCCGGAGCTCAGGATCCAAGTTCAAAGAAGATCTTGGCCATGCAAGAAGAGTTGAGAGATTTCTGTGCAAGTACAAACGCCATATGTCCTGACATTGCACTGCGGAGAGATTTCGCTATTTACCTCACTTATTGGCTTGGTGAGGCTATTTTTGCTGGAGGAGATGGAACGCACATCAGGCCGCATTGTATTTTTCCGGCTTGTCAGATGGCGTTTGGAGAGCAGCTTGCTTTGGTGCCAGCTCTTTACTCCTACTTGTGTACCGAACTGCAGGCTGCTACTTTTTTGGTTCTGCTTGGGCTTCCCATGAATAGGGTATTTTCAGCCCATATCTTTTATTTGTGGTATGTATACCACTGTCCTGGCTTCCACCGGCTGGGTGCTGCACAGGATGATGATCCTCTGATGATTCGACTGGCTAAGGGCAAAGCCGTGTCCGAATCACTTTTGTTTGCCCGTATGAGGATCCGACGGTTCAGGGACGTCGAGATGGGGCAGTCTTCAGTGAAGCTTTCTCCGGAGTTGCGGAAGAAGGCTTTTGATTTTGGTGCCTCCCGAGACTCTACCAGGGCGGGGTCGGGAAGGCATTATTCCTTGACAAATGCAGAGAGAGAGTGGCTTTTCAGCATACGTGTCGGCACGATGGTGTACCGTAGACATCTTTTCGTCGACATCCAGCCGTATGTACCCTCTCGCTTTGCTTTGCAGCTGGGCTTTTCTCAAGGCGTTGTTGGAGCGCCTTCAAGCATGGTGAAGCGCTTTGGAGGCTTACAGGATGGGAGAAATGCATGGGCTTTCTATAGTGCTGAAGACACTACAGCCATGATTTCTTATCCTGTGTTGCTGACTTCCCGGACTGCCGGCTTTGCGAAGTGGTTCGCGGAGAGCTTTTCGTCATATCGGGGGCTTTCCAAGAAGGAGCTTGATGTGAAGCTGGCATCTGGAAAGGGCCTTGGAAAGTCGGATGGCGTCCGGCGAGAGGAAGTTTGGGCCTTCCTTTCTGGAGAGAAGCACAAGATAGGCTTTCTCGGTGACCAGGGCGTCATTGGTTCTGAAGCTGTTCGAGAAATACCTGATGAGGCTTTAGAGCAGCTAGAACAGGAGGAAGCCGAACTTGGCGCTTGGATGCAAGCGGCACAGAGGCAAGCTTCCGTAGAGTCTACTGGCAAGAGTAGACCATCCAGTGAGGAGTCAAGTGGGAAACCTGACTCTGACAGTGGGGCAGGTTCCTCTAAGAAGCGAGCCCGCCGGGGTAAGAGGGGGAGGAGTCATCATCGCAGCAAGGGGCAGCATGAGGACTCTCCTAACTTGGAAGTTCCTCTTACTATTAATGAGGATGTGCCAGTGGATGCTGACGAGCCTCCAGAGAAGAGAAGTCGAGAAGAAGAGACCGTCGGTGAAGGTATGATTCTTCCTTTTTCTCTTTCCATTTCTTTTCATGGGATTTTTTCCATGTTATGATTTGCTTCTTGTTTCTGCTTTTCTCTTTTTTTTTAGCAGAGGAAGACTTGATGATGCCTGAGGTTCCGATCGATGAGGTGGTGACGGATCCTGTCGAGGTACCTGAAGAAGAACCGAGGGACTCTGGAGTGATTCCAGAGTCTCCAATTGGTATGACTTCTCTTGCTTTTTTTTTTTGTGTCTGTGACTCGGTTTTGCTAACATTTTTCTTGCCAGCTGACTTGCCATAGGATTCCGATGACTTTGAACCATCGATGGACGCAAATGTTGATGATGCTTCCGATGAGTTCATGGAGGAAGAAAGTGTTCCGCCAGTCGTCGAAGAAGGTATTTTGTAGTTATAACCCTGATAATGATTTTCAAACATGATCATATTCATACCTTTTTGTGTTTCTTTGGCAGGTTTTGAAGTGACAGAGGAGGATCCGTCGCTTCCAGAGCAAGGGATGCCAGAGGTTGATCCAGAGGTAGAGACTCTTGGGACCAGCTCTGACAATGTTGAGGAGATTCCTCGTGCTGAGATTCCTTCCCGAGCAGGAGCAAGCTTCGACTGGAAAGAGTTCTTTTGTTACTCTTCCAACAGATGATGACATGAGCAGCCGACCAACGGAGTTGGGCGAATCTTCAGCTGGGCCATCTCTTCTTTTTGCGAAGAAGGTGGTGGTGCGAGTTTCTGAGCTCTTGGATTGAGACTCTCTTTTCTGGGCACTTGGAAGCCGGATTTGGCATGATCCAGCATGTGCAGGAGATTCTCAGTGATGCCGAAGAGGCTGGTCTGGATGTCACAGGTGCCAGGGCGATCGTTAATAGGATCATTGAGCTGGGTGACAAGTGGTTTGAGACCATGGGTTTTCCTGACGATCAGTTCTTCAAGGAGATGTTCTTGGACCCTGCGGATAAGGCTCAATCTAACCTGGATGAGGCTACAGAAAGCAGGAAGCAGGCAGTCCGAGAGAGGAACTTAGAAGAGCTAACCATCATTGGGCTGACACATGACCTTAACATCCTTGATAGGGAGGTCGATGAGGCCAGGAAACGTCTTGAGCAATTGCAGGCACAAGTCGCTGCCAAGTGGGCTGAAATAACAGAGGCTCGTGAAAGGGAGACTACTCTGATTCACCGAGTTTTGGATGCCGATCGAGTTCTCAAAAGGAAGTCTGATGAGAACAAACAATGGAAAACCGCTCGAGGGAAGCTTCCCAGTGCAAAAGAAGGGTTACAGCCCACCCCAGCATCTCATGGCAGGTTCCTGAAGAAGCGTGCCTTGGAATCCTTGACGGATGAGGCCAAAGGCTTGCTTAAGGAGCTGAACTCTTGGCTGGAGACCATTTTTTATTGAGCTCCTGTATTATTTTTTTCTTTTACAGAAACCATTCTTCTCTCTTTTTTTGGTACCACTTGTATTTTTTTGGTACTTTTCTTTTTTGTAGTGCTTGTGAACACTTTCTCTTTTTTTGGTACCACATGTATTTTTTTTGGTACTCTTTTTTTTTTGTTATCCCTACGCTCACTTGAATCTTTTTGTGATAAAAGTAATTGCTAAATGGGATTTGATCAAAAGGTTGTCATTTTGTGAAAATCTTTTATCAAATGATTGTTTTGGCATGAAAGCCAGGTTTTTGTTTGTGGCATGGAAGCCAATTTTGGCATGAGAGCCAGCTTTTCTTGTGGCATTGATAGCCGAGTTTTTTTTGTGGCATCTATAGCCAGTTTTGGTGGCACTGATAGCCGGTTTGTTTTGTGGCATCTATAGCCGGTTTTTGGTGGCATTGATAGCCGGTTTTTTTTTTAAATCCAAGTTTTTGTTAGTGGCATTGATAGCCGGTTTTGTTTTGGTGGCATTGATAGCCGGTTTGGTTTTGGTGGCATTGATAGCCTGTTTTGATGGCATTGATAGCCGGTTTGTGGCATCGATAGCCGGTTTTGGTTACAAAAAATGCAAGTATCGACTAAAATTCGCCTCCCTGCTGAATGTTCTTGCAAGTATCGATGGAATGTCGCATCCTTGCTCATTCGGTTGCGAGTATCGATGGAATGTCGCATCCTCGCGGATTTGGGTGCAAGTATCGATGGAATGTCGCATCCTTGCTTTCAAAAATTTTGGTTTTGCGGGTACTGACTTGATGTCGTTTCCCCATGATTTTTGAAATTTGTGGTTTTTTCGAACCTTTGGGTTATGGATATCAACTGAAATGTTGCGTCTCCATGGTTTTTTTAGGTTTTTTCGAACCTTTGAAATTTGGGTTGTGGATATCAACTGAAATGTTGCGTCTCCACAGTTTTGGATTTTGCAAGTATCGACGAAATGTCACTTTCCTGCGATTTTGGAAGTGTCGAACATGGTTCATATGCTTCCGATTTGTGCAAGTATCGACTAAGCGTCGCTTCCTCGCGGTTTTTGAAAAACCATTTTTTTTGTTTAAAGACACGAGGGTCATAAGTTTTGACCTAAAACCATTTTGGCGGTAAAAGGCAGGGTGGACTAAGGTGGAAATCCCTGAATCCGGATTTTATTTCAAACCATGAATTTTGGGTTCAAGGGTTGAAAATTTTGGTCAAGTTAGGGAAAAGTTCCTAAACTTGGATTTTTTTTTTTGAACAATGAAACGATGAAAGTAAGCATTGTTTTAAATTTCTAGAAATTTCAACATTTGATATGAAAATTCTAAAAAAAAAGGGTGGGTTTAGCGAGCATGTACCTGGAAACCGGTTTTGGCCGTACAGGCATTGCTCTTACCCAGTTGGGTAAGTCTTCAAGGGTAGTACCGCTTTAAGAACTTGCCGTTGATGGCAGCATACATCTGTCGCCTTCCATGTTTAGAAGTGCGTATGCGCCGTTGGAGAAAACCTTGTCGATGACGTAGGGTCCCTCCCATTTTGGCTCAAATTTGCCTTTGGACTTGTGAGCGAAGACCATTGGTCTTTTTACCGCAAGAACCAAGTCACTCTTTTTGTAGGCGCGTTGCCTGACCTTTTTATCGAAAGATCCTGCCATGCGTGCTTGGTAAAGTTCAATGCTTTGTTGAGCTTCGAGCCGTCTCTCATCGAGATTGTCCAGCTCATGGAGTCGCAATTTGACATTGCTTTCTTGAGTCATGTCATTTTGCAAGGATACCCTCAACGAAGGAATTTGTACTTCCAAGGGTACGACAGCTTCGTATCCATAGACCAAGGAGAATGGTGTGCTATGGGTTGGTCCTCGAACGGTGGTTCGATAGGCCCATAAAGCTTCAGACATTTTGTCGCTCCAGTCTCTTTTGTGACTAGAGACCATTTTTTTGAGGATTTTGCAGAGTGTCTTGTTGAAAGCTTCTGCTAACCCGTTTGCTACCGGATTGTATGGAGTCGAAGGACAGCTTTGGATTTTGTATTTGTCGCAGAACCTGTAGAATCGATGATCCCGGAACTGTGGTCCGTTATCATGGACGAATCTTTTGGGTATGCCGAAACGACAAATGATGTTGGTGCGCAGGAAGTGAAGGACTGATGAGGTCTTCATTTCGTTAAACGCAAATGCTTCTGACCACTTGGAGAAATAATCCGTAACGGAGAAGATGAAGCGATGACCTTTGCTCGAAGGGGGAGAAATAGGACCTATGATGTCCATACCCCAGGCTTCGAAAGGCCATGAGATCGCTGTAGGATGCAGCCATTCTGGAGGCATGTGAATGTAATCTCCATGAACTTGGCATTGTTGGCAGCGCTTAGCAAATTGCATTGCGTCAGCTACCATGGTAGGCCAGTAATATCCTAACCTTTTTATCTGATCATAGAGCTTAGGTCCGGCCTGATGAGCTCCGCAAAGACCAGCATGAACTTCTTTGAGTGTTTTCTTCAGCCTCTTGTTGTGACAAGCAGCGTAGAAGTACTCCGTTGAAGGATTTCCTGTAAAGGATTTTTGAAGGAATATCCAAATGAAAGCTTGGGGTTCGCCTTTGGATGCTTACCCGTTCTTTTAGATCTTCAGGTAGGATTCCGAACATAATGTAATCAATGAACGGATCCCTCCAGTCGCCGATTGAAGTTTGAAGGATTGAAATCCGACTTCCGACCACTTGGTGGCATTCAGCAACTGCTTGGTGTGTGTTAAGAGGAGGAAGGATTCTCCTTTCGCACACTGTGATTTGCATGTTTTCCCTTTCCTGGATTGCCATGGATGCGGCAAGTCCGGCTAGGGCATCTGCACGTATGTTTTCACCTCTACGAATGTGGGTGATGTGACAGATGTCAGACTTTTGCAGAAGTGATTGTGCCTTGTTGTAGTAAGGCAACAAATCTGGCTTCCTGACTTCAAATTTCTGATCCATCTGGTTGACGATCAGTTGAGAGTTTCCAAAGACTTCCAGTATGGTGATACCGGATTCGATGGCGAGTTCCAATCCTAAGATCAGAGCTTGATATTCAGCTGCATTGTTTGTGCATGGTTCCAGTAGCGAGAAAGCGTGTGGAATCATGTATTTGTCGGGGCTAACAAAGAGGATGCCAACTCCCGAGATCAGCTGTCTTTTTTCATTTGTCCTGGTTGCACCGTCAAAGTACATATCCCAGGAGCACTTTGTGAGAAAGTCTCCACATTGTAGACTGGTTTGTCTGGGAGATCATCTCTAAGCGGAGAATCTTTAGGCAATGGATGCTCTGCGAGGAAGTCCGCTAGAGCTTGCCCTTTGATTGCTTTTTGTGGTACATACCTAATATCAAATTGTGACAGAAAGATGGACCATTTTGCCAGTCGAGCATTGAGAGAACCTGCCTTTGTGACAAGGACCTTCAAGAGGTTGACCCTCGAGACCAGGTAGACTGTGTTTGGAAAGCAAGTAGTGACGCAGCTTTTGTACGGCGAACATCACTGCAAGGCATTCTTTTTCGACTGGAGAGTAGCGATGCTCTGCACCTACTAGCATGCGGCTGAGGTAGTATAGAGCAGCTTCTTTTTTTATGATCATTTTCTTGCGCAAGCAGAGCTCCCAAAGAGTGATCAAGGGCTCTTGTATACAAGATGAATGGTTTTCCAGTGGTAGGAGCAACTAAAACTGGAGGTTTTATCAGGTATGACTTGATGTCTTGGAAAGCAGCTTCACAGTCAGCATCCCAGACAAAGTTTACACCTTTTTTCATCAACCGGGAGAATGGACGGCATTTCCCCGAAAGATTGGAGATGAAACCGTCTGATGTAGGCCAATCTCCCTTGAAGCCCTTTGAGTTCTCTCAAGGTTCTTGGAGAGGGCATTTCTAGAATGGTTTTGACTTTTATGGGGTCAAGCTCTATTCGCAGTTTGTGTTTGCGAAGCCGGAGGAAGACTTCTCGAAGGTCTTCGAGATGATCTTCTTTTCTTTTGCTTTTGACGGCGAGGTCATCAACGTGACATTCAACCGTTTTGTGCTGCATATCTTGGAATATTTTCATCATAGCCCTCTGATATGTGGCACCAGCATTTTTCAGACCAAATGGCATGACAGTGTAGCAATACACGCCAAATGGGTCCGAAAAGATGTATGTTTTTCATCTTCGGGAAGCATCTTTATCTGATTGTAGCCAGAGAAAACCATCCATGAATGTCATTCGCTCGAATCCACAGGTGTTATCAATCATTACCTCTGGTATGGGGAGCGGAAATTCATCTTTTGGGCATGCGCCATTCAGGTCTCTATAGTCGATACAGACCCTGATCTGCCCATTCTTCTTTGTCACGAGGACAATGTTGGCCAACCATTCAGGATGTTGTTCCTCACGGATGAAGCCGACTCTTTTGAGTTTTTGAACTTCTTGTTCAATTTATCCATCACATCTGGACGGAATCTTCTTTGGCCTTGCTTGACAGGCTTGATGTCTTCTTGAAGATTGAGTTTGTGAACTACTATTTTGGGGTCTAAGCTTGGCATTTCAGCGTAAGACCATGCAAAGCAATCAACGAACTCACGAAGAAAGGTGATATACTCGGGTAACTCATCATCCTTTATATTCTTGTTTATGAATACAGGACGTGGGTTATCTGGTGTTCCCAAGTCTATCTTTTGAACAGGATCTTCTGTTGGAAGGTTCGAAGGTGGTTCCTCCACAATATTTTCGGAGGCTTCCAGCTCAACGAAACCTTCTGGGTTTTCAAAGGCATTTCCAGACCAAGGTTTTGTTCCTTTCCACGGGTCTTCTTGATCGGTAATTTTCCCAAGGCTTGCTATGAGATGATCCCAATCGCCTGTTGAAACCGGGTCGAAGTAGGCTACTTCTTTTGGAGATGAGGGTTCTTCTGGGTCAGAAGACCACACGTCTATGCCATCGGACAACTCCTCTTCATTTTCGGAGAAATCGTGCCAATTAGATGAGCTTCCTGGATCTTTGTCAGGTGACTCATCAAAGAGATATCCAGGGAGATCGATGTCTTCATGGACTTGAGATGTTGAGGCTTGGTCAGTATATTGACTTTTAAGCCTTTGTGTCAACTGTCTCAGGGAGTGTCAGGATCATACCCTAACCCTTGTGAAGACTTTTCTACATAGCCGTAGAGTCTCCAATCTTCCAGCTGGCTTTTGGTCAAGACGGGCCCCAATGGCGTGAGAATACCGCGTCCTTCTCCCAAACCGACTGGGTTTTGAGCGTCATAGCCCATTTTCTTCATAATAGCTTGTGCCAGAGAACTGTATAAGGATAGTTGAGGCATACCTTCATTTTGGAAAGGTTCAAGCATGGAGTTTGATGAAGAAGCATCCGATCTATGGAAGAAGATCGGCTTTTCCTTTGCTGAAGTTGCTGGAACAACGAAGGAAGCTGACGTAGGATCTTCTATGTCAGAAGTTATCTCCATTGGAGTGAGAGCAGGCTGAACTTGCTGAGTGTCAGCTTGGCTTGACGATGCGTCGTCTTCCGGCTCTGAATCCGAGTCTGTGTCTTGCATGATAGATACGAAAGAGACAACAAATTTGCCCCCAGGCTTTTGTTTTGCCTTCTTCACTTTAGTTGTGATGACTAAAGGCTTTGAAGATTTGAGGGAGATGATGAAGGGAGTTTGCATGCTCTCTTCAGATTTACCGGATGGTTTGTTTTCCTCCGGTGATTGTTGAGGAGCTTTGCCTTTATCTTTCTGGAGATTTTCGGCAAAGGATGCTGTGTGCTTCTCCTATTCTTCTTTTTCACCTTCATACATCTGTGAGTCTGCGAAGTGGACTTCTTTACCTTTGAAGGGTTTTCTGTCCGCAAAGACTTGATGTATCATGCCGTCATTGCCAACAAACTTGATGCATTGATGTAGAGTTGAAGGGACAACACCATTCTCGTGGATCCAAGGGCATCTGAGAAGGATGTTGTAGCATGGAGGGGTTTTTATTGCGTACACTGTGACCTCAGAGATAAGATCACCGATCTGCAACTTGAACCTGATTTTTACCGATAGGCCTTTGAGTACTCCCATCGTATCCAAAGATAGATACAGATGTGTGGCTCAGTTTGCTGGGTGGGATGCCCAACTCTTCAGAGCCGATGTGGAGATGAGGTTGAGTGCAGAACCTGGGTCGATCTGAACTCTGTGCATAGGCATTTCCTTGATATACCCTGTGAAGTACAGGGGTCGGTTATGCCTGGTTTTCTCCAAGTAGGAGGTCATCCTTTGTGAAGGTGATGGTTGCACTGGCTGCTTTTTTAACCGAGAGGCATTCAATGCTTGATCCCTCAGTTTTCTTCTTTTCTCCCTTTGAGGAGGCTTCTGAGTTTTTGACCCGGTAATCCATTTCAATTTGGAGGACTTGCGGGGCATATTTGTCGACATCCTCATTCAGCTTTTGTAATTCCGAAATGAGATTATCACGAGTGTGCGGAGACATTCGCAACAAATCTAGGATGTGCAGACGTGCAGGTATGTGCTTGAAGTGTTCAATCAAGTCATACTTAAAAGCCTCCTAGGGCCTGCATGTTTCATCATTGTTGCCACTAGGGGCGCTTACAACATCTTTTCCCGAAGGATTTACATATGTAAAGGAAGATTGGTTGTAATTTTGTGGTAGTCCCGGCCAGAGCGAGTGCCTCTACCAACTTCGAGAGCTTCTTGAAGAAGGGTCTTCGTTTGGAAGATTGTCTTCAGGATCAAGAGGCTGTCGTTTTTCATTTGCTGAGGATGAATCAGCAGCAGAGTTGCCATCCTCAGTGATCGTGTTGCACGGGACACTTTTCGGGAACAAGTCCTGAATAGCATCCAGCAACTTTTCTTCTTCGTTGACTAATTCATCATCCCAAGCATCAATGGCTGGGAATTCTTCAGTCAGGAAGGGTGTGAACTTTGAAGTCACAGTCTCAGGAGAAGAAACCTGAGAGGGTGTCATCTCAGTGAAAGTCACGTGAGACGAGGTGGCTTCAGAAGATACATTGCTAGGCGTCGCCGGAGTGTAAGTGCTCTCATCAGACGATGCTTCGGAAGAGCTATAATCCTGAATTATCACATTACAGGAAGCTCTGACGGGAGACGTTGCCTGATCGGAGTCAGGCACGTCCTCGGATGTAAGAGGATCGTCTATCCAGCAATTTTCTCCATTTTCAGGAGTTAAGGGAGAATGTACCTGGTGGTCTTCAGGGACTTTAGGCTCTGGGTTGCGAGGAGGCTCGTTGACGCGTTCTTGTTTGTCAGACCCCGACCCAGGTTTGGATATTTAATTATGTTTAACCGTGATTAGTAAATAAGTGGGGTTAGTGGACGATTAGCTTATTTTATTAAGCTAGATTAGGACGTTTGATTAGCTTTGAGAACCTTTGATTAGCCTTTGACTTAAGTTTGACGCGGGCCCGCGGCGCCCGTGGATTTTGTGTGAGATTGTTGAGTTTGTCCTTGATGCTTGTAAAATCCTCATTTATGTGTGTTTTGACTTATTTCATCTAGATCGTCAACTTTCATGTTTTGGCCAACTTGATTTTGTGATCAGAAATCGCGTTTTTCGAGCAAAAAGGGCAAAACTGACATTTCACACAAAACCTGTACCCAAATTTCGAAAATTCCAGAAATTGTCAAAAATATACTTTTTGGAAAGTAGAAATTTCGCCGATCATTTTTGTCTTCTTCGTCGTTTTCGTTCGGGGCCCGCAAGTACCATTTATATGCTTGTGAAGATCGGGGCCCACATTGGTTTGTCTCTTAAGAAGGGACTCTTCCTTCTCATTCTTCATTCTATTCCAGCAATCTTCTTGGCTAGGGTTTTCTTCTTCTCCCTTCTCACTCTCTCTCATCTGGAACTCTCACTTGGTGAGGTACCCTTGGAGGATTGATCTCCTCAATCTCTTCCTCCCTCTTCTAGCTTCCCAAAGATACCATTCTTGAGGAGTTTGAGCTAAGAGAAGCCCTCCATTCAAGCCTTTCTTCTTTGTTGGGGTTCCTCAAGGTGAGCAATAGTTTCCTAAACTCTAGATCTTTGCTTTCCTCTCCATTTGGAGCATTTTAATCCCATTTGTTAAGGTTTTCATGGAGGAATTACAAGTGTTGACATTTTAGGGTTTCTTGGGAAATTTTTAGGGCTTTTGTAGATTTGGAGCTTGAAGCTCTAAGGATTTGTTTAAGGAGTGATTTTGAGCTTATCTTGGCTAAGGCAAGTATATTTCAATAATTATATGATGCTTTTCTCACATTGGTTCTATTTCTTGATTTCTTTCTTTTATGATAATCTCCTTTAGTTATGGTTTGCTTTGATTTAATGAACTACTTTAATGGTTATCTTAATTTATGTTATTGCTCTACTATGCATTGGAAGTTTGCTCTATTTTGGGTTTCTTGCAAAGCTTGGTCTCATGTGTTCAAAGGAATGGAAAGGAAGCTGATCTCTTTAAAAAGTGTGGAGTTATGTTAATCATATGATTATGGATGATGGTTTGAGGATTTGTAGAGGTTGAGAAGAGGCCCAAGATGTTTGTAGAATGGTCTATGGAAGAAAGGGAATTGAAATGAGCAAAGAAAGAAGGAAGAAAAACACAAAGAAGAAGGAATTTCTGCACTCGGGCCGGACTGGGCAGGCCCAGTCCGCTCGAGCGACCCACTGGGTCGCTCGAGCGGACCAGGTACTGTCTGGGTCTGCTCGAGCGACCCACTGGGCCGCTCGAGCGACCCAGCTACTGTCTGGGTCCGCTCGAGCGAGCCCAGCTCAGTCTGGGCTCGGTTTTGGGCCTGATTCAGGGTCCTTTTTAGAATAGTTTGATGGCCCAACTGAAGGTTGTGATAAGCCCATTTCTTAGGTGTTCTTTGGGCCTGTTTTAAGGCCAATTCTCGGGCTGTTTTGAGTCTTATTGTTGGGCTGAATAGGACATGAATTGTGGGCTATGTTAGGGATTGTTTGGGCTGGTTTTCAACGGACTGTTGGGCTTGAATAAGGCCAGCTGTGGGGCCTGATTAAAAGGGATATAAACCTACTTCTAAGGAAGACTTATTCTATATAATTTCAAGCCACTTCGGGCCTATGTCCAAGCTCAATTCAGCATTAAACTCTCCTCTATAAGTGAAGCCCATTCCCCCTTTTCAAGCCTAGAATTCATGAGGAGATGTGTCTTTGACTATGACCAATACTACTTAGGAAAACCCTTGAGTCTGAATGTACACTTATCCCTTGTGATTGTCAACGATCTTCAGTGGCACAAATCACTTCTTTTAATGACAATAAAGGGGATCATATGTACATCGAGACTACCCGCTTAGTCATCCGACCCATCATTCATTCTTTTGTATAGAAAGACTTTGTTTTGGTTCTTTCTCCAACTCTTTCATGTTTTGAAATGGGTTACCCCCATATTTTAGAAATGATGAAACTACTCACTTGTTTTGCTTGGCTTTGACCATATGCATTTGTTTGGAGTAGTTCTCAATTGACTTTGGAATGTATCTTATAAATAGAATTGCATTTCTTCGAGGTTTCGGATTTTCACTAAAACGGCACCACTAGGCTTAGGTCACCTTGTCGGCTGATCATCCGGCTTGGGGTCTTTACTTTGTTTTGCCAGCTGCAGTTTGGATTCCGTTTGTACCGACCATGGCAACGGTAATTTTCCGGTCCCACGAGTAGTGGCTACGGTTCTGTTTGATAACGACTATGTCGTTCCGGTCCCACGTTTAGTGGCTTCGGTTTGTCTGCTCCGGTTACTTCGGTAACAGGAGAATATAGCTTTATGTGGGTTGCCATTGTTTTTATGCATTATATTCATCTCATGGCATTTATATATGTTATTCATTACGGCCTTTGATTTGTAAACCATTGAGATGTTTATCTTCTATCTTTACTTTGACAATGTATTATCGTGATTTCATCGCAACTCTCACTTATTATGTTTTGTTTTACTTTCATCTTATTATTGTTGTAATTGCTTGCCAGACCGTCGTGTCTGACTCTCTTTTGTTTGGTGTCAGATGTCGAGCCCCTCGCGGTTGAGGCGCACTTCGAGGCGGAACCTATAGTTCCAGCGGAGGGCGAGTGGCAGCCCGATGATGTCAATTAGACGTCGGGTTACCTTGGAGCTGCGATCACATTTTGGGGATTTCATGCTATTCATTTGGGTTTTTGTTATAGCCATTGTTGGCTTATTTTCTTTTGGGGAAAAATTGTAATTAATGCTTAACTTTACTTTTGTATCAACGTTCAACTAACTTTGGGGCCCACAGTAAATGTTTCTCTTTTGATGCTAGTCTCATGCGTTCTCATTTTATACCCGTTTGAGAGACTTTTATGTTTGCTACAAGCTTCCGCGTAATTCATTTGTATGAAAGTGATTCTTATATATCACTATTGGATCGGATTCCGTGAATCCTTACCGCGGAAACCTGTGGGAAACTAGCGTGTGCGGGCGGAATTTCCGGCCCGTCGCGCCGCGTCCCGGATTAAGGCCTCGTTTAGCGGGACCTCGGTCCGGGGCGTGACATTGTTCTTGTTCTAGAGCGAGTCGCTGCAAGATCCTTGCATATTCTTCAAGATCAGGCATGAGAGCCGGATCTTCTTCATCATCAACTCTTTGTGGCTCACATGGTTGATTTCCACTGGAGTAATGAGAGGTGCTGGGTCAGCAGCATTTTCTTGTACAACTTCTTGGCCTTCTTCATCATCAAGACCAGGATCCTTGTGGCTGTAGGGGGTTATAACCAGATTACTGGCATAAGAATGAGACTCAGGGAACCCATTCCTCATCGGAGAGATATTCTCCTGTTTCAAGGGACTCCGCCCACTCATCTGTGTAGTGGATTCGAATCACATCATCGGTGTCGCTGGACTCGTATCCATCAATGGAGAATCCAACTACCGAATTGCAAGAGTATGATGCCTCCTGCATGGCTTCTTTGAATTGAGGTGGCATGAAATCACTGAGAGTGAATTTCCTTACCCCCTTTGAAATCTCTGGAAGGGATGTTTTTGTTACCTCTAGTGAAGCGGTAGAGGAAGCCTCTGCCTTTTCTTTGACCTCTAGTTTTGGCTGGGTCTTCTCTTGCCGTTTGAGCTTGAGGAGATGTTTCCTAGCCTGCCTTCGCTGTTGAGCTGTAGGCTTTGTTTTCACGACCTCCCAATTTTCATCTTCCAGGAGATCGGGATGTACCCATATCGGTTGTCCGTCTGGTGTCGGGTAAGGAACCAGTTGCTCGGACGCTTGGATTGAGTTTATCACCTTTGAAAGGAAGTAGTGTTCTTCTTCTTCGGTGATTTTGATGTTGTCCACATGTCACCATGTTGACGGAGCAGACCCATAGTTTTTGTCAAAGGTGATGACTCCGTTTTTCCACATCTCGTTTATTTTCTCTCTCCCAACGAAGCATTGATTGAGAGGATCGAGATCATCTGGTGGTATGGACATTACCGAGGATCGTTGGTTTTGCCAACATCACCCGGTCTTTTGGTTCAGGCAAGGTGAGCTTGCCGTTTGCCACAAGAGCCCAGAAGATTTCATCAACGTCTTCATCAAACGGGTATTTCTTTTCTACTCGTTCTTTGAAGGCATTTGAGAGTTCAGGTCTCTTACCCGCAGCTTTGTTTTCAGCTTTCTTTGGTGGCTGAGGAGCTGACTTGGTCTGCACATTGAGGACCTCTTTTTTCTTTGGTTAGAGGTTGCAATGGCGGTTGGCTCTTTTCTTGATGATTTTTGACTGTTGAGGTCTTTAATCACCGTTTCAGCTTCTATGGAAGCTTCTAGGAGTTCTCCCAGGGTTTTTGATTTGTTGCCGATGATCATGGAGCGGATTCTGGCTCTCATGTTATTTCGGCAGATGTCGACTAGCGACGCTTGTGGCAATACATCAGAGCATTTGTATGCCATTGCTTTCCACTTGTGAATGAAGTCGTATGTTGATTCATTCTCCCCCTGTTTTAGGCTGCACAGCTGAGCCATAGTAGCGGGGTGATCCTCACCTTTGAAGTGAGTCAGGAAGCGTGTCTCTAGCATGACCCAGTTTGGATTGAGTCCTCCGGCAGAGTGGAGTACCAATCGAAGGCCGTACCTTTTAGGGTACTTGCAAAGAGGCGGATCTTGAGTGCATCTTGATCCGTGATAGCTCCCGTCAGGATCTTGAAGTGGATGACGTGCTGTCTGGCTGATCCTTTCCCCGTATATGTTTGGAGAGTAGGATGCTTGAATTTGGTGGGGAACGGGACCGAGTCCATCCATAAGGGATATGCTGGCTTGATCCCATGTTCCTTGAGTATATCCTCTTCTTTTGCTTTGGCGAGGATACTGTCTACGTCCTTTTTGGTAAGGGCGCGTGACTCATTTTCTTCTTTATTTACCTCGTCGTCTTAATGATTCGGAGGAGGTTCATTGTTCGCCTGATTTTGGAAGGCGAGGAGAAGGTTTTCCATCAGAGTTTCAATCCTCTGCTGGCCCTTGTCCAACTGCTAGATGCGGGTGATCGCATCTTCTGGAGGTGGATTGCGGGGTGGTGGCTCAGAATTTATAGCCAAGACGTTCATCCTTTGGGATTCGAACGAAGAAACTGTCCTGGAGACTGAGTTGGGGCTTCATTCTTTTTGAAGAAGAGCTTGAGGAAGGATCACTCTGCTGTCCTTTGCTTGAAGGAGCAGGGGATTCTTCTGAATGTCTTCTTGTCCTTGAGACGCTGCGGGTCATCGGACGCGGACATGGATTTTTGTTGCTGGTTTTTGGCGCCTTCTGGTTTTTCCAAACCATATGGACGGCAGCAAACTTGGTTGGGAGAGACTTGAAGTGTAGGAGGGCTGGGTCCTTTGCTTCTCTAGTCTCTTTTGTCTATACGACGCGCGACGGCGTATGCGACGAGCAATTGGAGCTTCGGTCAGCTCTGGCTGGGCTTTGACGATGAAGGATGTGATCCCTCGGGCGTAGCAGTCGAGCCTGTCTTCTTTGCAGCTGGGCAAGGACAGGATGCGAAACTCTGTCCTTCGCCTGTTGCAGCGAAGCTTTGAATTTTTGAAGTTCGACCCCTGTAGAGATGAAGGGTCGAACTGCAGGTTGTAGGCCTTAGCAACTGCTTACAGAGGCCTTGTGATGCATGACTTGATTTTGGGCTTGTAGGAACAAGCCGGCTCATGCTGGGATGACTTGGAAGTCAGGTTGGAGATGAGTCTCTCCTCTTCATGTAGGCAAGAGGGTAGAACTGGTTCTCCTTGAGTGGGGCCAGGAATGCTGGCTTAGTGGATGGTCCCAGCGTTTGTTCCTCAGGAAGTGGGAATGGTCCCAGCGTCCCAAAGATGATAGTCCGGGGAGTCGAGGTCGACCCGGAGTTCAGAGAGTTGCCGAGGAGTTGATGCTTCGGCAGCTGATGGGGCGCTTGTAAGTGCGCGAGGTTTGCTTCTGTTGAAGCATAAGTTGGTGCTTGTTTTCATCGAAAGTAATGGTTAGTGAAGCTGCCATTGTTAGTTTTTCGAAAATTTCTGAAACAAGACCACATCCATTAGTAATCACAAGAATATAATGATCATAAATGGGAAGTTCTATGGTTTTGTCTTTTCAAATTGCTCGAGGGAGATGACCCAAGCAATATGAGGAAGGCAAAACATCATAGAGGGTACAATTGTTCTGATCGCAGGTATGGTAAGCCCAGAATGAGCGTCCCAGTGACTGCTAGAAGCAATTGTGAACTTAAATTTGACCTATCGAGATGCAGAGCTTGCTCGAGGTAAGAAGAATATAAAGTTGGAGTTACAGATGTGCCGGTCGCAATACAGTAGACCCTGAAAGGGCGTACTAGTACCGCTAGACACAAATGTTTTGAGACCGCATCTATGAGATCAGATTCTCTGTTTTGAAAGGTCAAAATTGGATTCATCAAAGAGAGCCGATGGGATTCCAATCTAAACACGGGCTCAGCGATTTCCACGAGCGCCAGTGCTCAGAAAGAAATGAACCATAATTTCTCGAATCTGAATCTAAAATGACGAGTTTTTTTTCTTTTGAAAGGCCAATATCGGGTTCATCAAAGAGAGCAAAGGCACTCCAAATCTGAACACGGGCTCAGCGATTTCCGCGAGCGCCAGTGCTCAGAAAGGAGAAGACCAAGATTTTTCCAATCTAAACCAAAATGACGGAAGTTTTTTTTTTTTTGAAGATTTTGAAGATTTTTTTTATTTATTTTTTATTTTTTAATTTTTAATTTTTATTTTTTTTATTTTAAGAATTTTTTTTTGAAATTTTTTTTTTATTTTTTATTTTTATTTTTTTAAAAAAAATTGTATTATATATTTTTTTAATTTATTTAAAAGACGAGAGAGTACACATAGGCCTCCTAACCCGGTCTTATGAAATCTTGATTGATAGAATTGCCCCCAGGTAAGGGTAGGATTACTTAATGAACCCGTTTGGAGGACCCTTGCCTAGAAACAGTCAAGCTGTCTCCACACTCTGGACAAGGCTTTTCTTTGAATCACCATGAATCAAAGAACACAGTTGGTTTAACCTTAGTGGTCTATGTCTTTTTTATATATATATATATTTGGTTTTAATGAACTCATCGAAGAGAAACGATGGCCCAAAACCTTAGTCGAACAGGCTCAACATTTCTGCAAGCGGGATGAACGATAGGAACGGATCAAGGTTTTCTCAATTTTGAATCCAAATGAGAAATCTAAAAATATTTTTTTTTTTTACATTTTTTTAGATCTTTAATGAACTCATCGAAGAGAAACGATGGCCCAATCCCCGATTCGAACACGGTCTTAGCGATTTCCGTGAGCGCCCAGTGCCCAGAAGGGAGAGGATCAAAGTTCTCAATTTTGAATCCAAACTGAAAAAAATCTGATTTTTTTTTGTTTTTTTTTTAAAAGAGAAAGATTGGAAATAAAATTCAAAGAATTAGAAATTTCCAAACAAAAAAATCTCATCTCATTTTTTTTTTTGCGGAATCCAACATCGGCCACCAATTATAAAGTAGCCAAGGAATCGAGAAAAGAAATTAGCATAAAGCAAAATATATGATATGCAATATTTCATTTCTAGCATCGTGTTCTCAAATAAACGAGTCCCACCGGGTGTGCCAGCTTGATGGACGGCGCTCCTGCTCGGTTCCTATCGAGGGTCGGCGGACGTGGGAGTCCGTCGGGTCCGACCCTTTCGTAACTAGGGGGCAGGGGCGTGCATCAACATTCTTTTTTTTTGTGTGGGTGGTGCCAGATTTTCTATTTTACTTGGAATTGCAAGTGGTGATCCGGAGATCAACCTCGCAAGTAAAAAAGGAAATCAACTTCTTTTCAAGTTTTCCATTGCACATATATTTAAGAAAAGAGACATTTTTCTTGGTTTGCCTGTGAAAGGCGATTTTTTTGGCATTTATAGCCGATTTTGGCCGTTTATATGCCGATTTTTTGGCGTTTATAGCCGATTTTGCGTTTATAGCCGATTTACAATCCTTATCAATAATGAAAGGACAAGAGTTGTGATTTTTGTCTCTTTTGAAAAAATACAAACTACAATGAAAAGCAAGAAAAAGGAGGATCTAACTTCTCAGGAGATTGTGGGGGACTCGTTTAGATTGACGGTCGCAAGCCATATGTGGGCTTCGCCATCATCCATGCAGATGAGAATAGAGGATGCTAATTGACTTCGCTTGGCTTGGCTATAACCTCAGGTTTTTAGAGGACAAAGACCAAAAAGGAGGTCCTATGTCCAATAAAAAGCCGAGTAGACGTGGCTGAAAAGCCACATCTAAAGCCATTGAAGGCAGGAGGAGAAGGCATGACCTTGGGGGGGGTACCCCCCAAGGGACTTTTGTCACCTTGTAGCGGTGGCCGGTGTAGACTTCCGCAGAGTTTTCTCTCTTTTCCTTCTCTGAATTTCTGTGCTTCGGTCTGTGATTTCGTTGTCTGTCTTTTCTTCTTTGGAGAGCTCTCCTATTTATAGCGTTTAGGTAGTCATTAGAGGGTTTATGAGCCTTGATTGTCATAAAGCTACATAAGGGGAGGATTTACAAAATTGAATTCTTTATTTTGTAACTCCTTTTTCTTGGCTTCTGATTGGCCGGAAGGAGATGAGGGAATTTAATCGCCTTTAATCGCCATGATGGGAGGAGGTTCCATGGGTAAATGCCATTAATCTCTTGCTTGGACTCCAGGATACTTGCCTTCTTCTGATTGGTTCGTCCAAATAAATGGATAATGACTGTAATAAAGCTAGTCACTTAATCGCATTAAGTGGTCGCTGAGCAGCTGAAGAGTCGCGGGCCGTGCCGCGTCTTTTGGGATTCTTCTGTCGATGATCATCGATGGATCTTCATGTAGATCGACATCAGACGACCATGTAATTTCAGGTGTTTGTTGCCAACAGCGGGTCGGTGCCATCTGTCCTGTCGATTTCTCGATCGGTCGGGTAGAAAGCACACTTTTTTTGGTTGACCGGGTGGCGATCAATATTGTTTTCGATACTCTTGATGATTAACCAGTGTTTTGGATGGATATCAGAGGATTTGGTATCTCAAAAGCATGAATTTTGGAAAGTACCAGAGTGGGGGCGCTTCGAATCGCAAAAAAAGGGCGAAAAACCGGGGTTTCCGGGGCCTTCCCAGCGACCCTGGGCTCCAAGGTCGCCGGCGACCCTGGCCCAGGGTCGCAGGGGCCTGCGACCCTGGGGGGGTTTTCCCCCCTTTTTGTCCCGTTTTGTGTCCGTTTTGCTGTTTTCGATTCTTTTTTCTCCTGTACTTTCCTTGACATTTTGACCATTTATTGGCCTGATTTCTTTGTAGGAAACCTAATGAGAATCCTTGCATTTTATTTTGCAAAGTTTCCAATTTCCTGAGAAAGCCGAACACTTTGTCGCGCAGAGCTGCCGATTTTCCGTCAGAAGCTGAAACTGGGCCAACGATGTCGGAATGACCTGAAATTTGGGTGTGAAGCCTGCTGAGCAAAAATAAGACCAACCATAGGCTTATGTTTGAGTTTTGAAGCCGTTTGGGGTCCTATCACCAGTAGACTTGCTTTTGTCGCGATGAAGATGTCGCGGTTTGATGTGCGGTCAACCGATGTCCGATTGACTTGAAATTTGACAGGGAACCTATTGGAGTCATTTTAAGATGATCCATAGGCTCTGTCTTGGAAACCATGGTCCCGGAGGGCTTTGCCGCCGAGAGGCCTGATTTGGCTTCCGAGCGTCAAACTATGGTCAAATGTTGTCGAAATGACCTGAAATTTGATGCGTAGCCCTTTATAAGGATTTTGAAGCCGTCCATGTGCTCTATCGATGAGTAATGGCCTCGTGGTTCTCCCCGCCGAGAGGCTTGATTTAGCTGTTCGAGGGTTGATGTAGGGTCAAACGTTGTCGGTTTGACTCGGAACTTGACGTGGAGCCTTTTGGATGTATTTTGGGACCATCCATCGGCTCTGATCGAAGATTTGGTGTCTCCGATGCTTTTGCCGCCGAGAGCTCCTTTTCGGCTGTCGGAGAAGCGAAGTTAGGCCAAATGATTTTGAAATGGCCCGAAACTTCTTGTGTACTCCTCTTTGGCTGTCTTGAAGGATCTTGCAGTTTTTGTTTGATTCTGACAATTTGATTTTTTGGAAGTAGCATTGCCTATTTATGGCAGGTTGCGACTTCATGTAGCTCTTTGGATCTTGAAGAGGCAAAGTGACATTTTTGGTGTCAACATTCCTGAAGAAGCGTGCCTTGGAATCCCTGACGGCTGAGGCCAAAAGTTTGCTTAAGGAGCTGAACTCTTGGCTGGAGACCATTTTTTATTGAGCTCCTGTTTTTTTTTAACAGAAACCATCCTTCTCTCTTTTTTTTAGTACCACTTGTATTTTTTGGTACTTTTCTCTTCTCTTTTTTTTGTAGTGTTTGTGAACACTTTCTCTTTTTTTTGGTACCACATGTACTTTTTTTGGTACTTCTTTTTTTTTGTAGTGCTTGTGAACACTTTTTTTTTGGTACCACTATATTTTTTGGTACTCTTTTTTTTTGTTATCCCTACGCTCACTTGAATCTTTTTGTGATAAAAGTAATTGCTAAATGGGATGCCTTTTTTTTTCCCTACGCTCACTTAAATCTTTTTGTGATAAAAGTAATTGCTAAATGGGATTTGATCAAAAGCTTGTCATTTTGTGAAAATCTTTTGTCAAATGATTGTTTTGGCATGGAAGCCAGATTTTTGTTTGTGGCATGGAAGCCGATTTTTGGCATGAGAGCCAGCTTTTTTTTCTTTGTGGCATTGATAGCCTAGTTTTTTAAAAACCAATTTTTTTTTGTTTGTGGCATTGATAGCCGGTTTTGTTTGTGGCATTGATAGCCGGTTTGTGCATTTATAGCCCGTTTTGGTGGCATTTATAGCCGGTTTGGTTTTCAAAAATGCAGTATCGACTAAAAGTCACCTCCTTGCTGAATGTTCTTGCAAGTATCGATGGAATGTCGCATCCTCTTGCTCATTCGGTTGCGAGTATCGATGGAATGTCGCATCCTCGCGGATTTGGGGTGCAAGTATCGATGGAATGTCGCATCCTTGCTTTTCAAAAAAATTTTGGTTTTGCGGGTAGTCTCTTGATGTCGTTTCCCCATGATTTTTGAAATTTGTGGTTTTCTCGAACCTTTGGGTTATGGACATCAACTGAAATGTTGCGTCTCCATGGGGTTTTTTTTAGGTTTTTTCGAACCTTTGAAATTGGGTTGTGAATATCAACTGAAATATGCGTCTCCACGATTTTTAGGTTTTTTCGAACCTTTGAAATTTGGGTTGTGGATATCAACTGAAATGTTGCGTCTCCACGGTTTTTAGGTTTTTTCGAACCTTTGAAATTTGGGTTGTAGATATCAACTGAAATGTTACGTCTCCACATTTTTGGATTTTGCAGTATCGACGAAATGTTGCTTCCCTGCGATTTTGGAAGTGTCAAACATGGTTCGTATGCTTCCAATTTGTGCGAGTATCGACTAAACGTCGCTTCCCCGCGGCTTTTTGAAAAACCATTTTTTTTGTTTAAAGGCACGAGGGTCATAAGTTTTGACCTAAACCATTTAGGCGGTAAAAGGTAGGGTGGACTAGGGTGGAAATCCCTGAATCCAGATTTGTTTCAAACCATGAATTTTTGGTTCAAGGGTTGAAAATTTTGGTCAAGTTAGGGAAGGGTTCCTAAACTTGGATTTTTGAACAATGAAACGATGGAAGTAAGCATTGTTTAAATTTCTAGAAATTTCAACATTTGATATGAAAATTCTAAAAAAGGTGGGTTTAGTGAGCGTGTACTTGGAAACCGGTTTTGGCCGTACAGACATTGCTCTTACCCAGTTGGGTAAGTCTTCAAGGGTAGTACCGCTTTAAGAACTTGCCGTGATGGGCAGCATACATCTGTCGCCTTCCATGTTTAGGAGTGCGTATGCGCCATTGGAGAAAACCTTGTCGATGACGTAGGGTCCCTCCCATTTTAGCTCAAATTTGCCCTTAGACTTGTGAGCGAAGACCATTGGTCTTTTACTGCAAGGACCAAGTCACCCTTTTTGTAGGCGCGTTGCCTAACCTTTTATCGAAAGATCTTGCCATGCGTGCTTGGTAAGTTCATGCTTTGTTGAGCTTCGAGCCATCTCTCATCGAGATTGTCCAGCTCATGGAGACGCAATTTGACATTGCTTTCTTGAGTCATGTCATTTTGCAAGGATATCCTCAAGGAAGGAATTTGTACTTCCAAGGGCACGACAGCTTTGCATCCATAGACCAAGGAGAATGGTGTGCTATAGTTTGGTCCTCGAACGGTGGTTCGATAGGCCCACAAAGCTTTAGACATTTTGTCGCTCCAGTCTCTTTGTGACTAGAGACCATTTTTTGAGGATTTTGCAGAGTGTCTTGTTGAAAGCTTCTACTAACCCATTTGCTACCGGATTGTATGGAGTCGAATGACAGCTTTGGATTTTTGTATCTATCGCAGAACCTGTAGAATCGATGATCCCGGAATTGTGGTCCGTTATCATGGATGAATCTTTTGGGTATGCCGAAACGACAAATGATGTTAGTGCGCAGGAACTGAAGGACTGATGAGGTCTTCATTTCATTGAATGCAAAAGCTTCTGACCACTTGGAGAAATAATCCGTAGCGGCGAAGATGAAGCGATGACCTTGCTCGAAGGGGGAGAATAGGACTATGATGTCCATACCCCAGGCTTCGAAAGGCCATGAGATCGCTGTAGGATGCGCCATCTGGAGGCATGTGAATGTAATCTCCATGAACTTGGCATTGTTGGCAGCGCTTAGCAAATTGCATTGCGTCAGCTACCATGGTAGGCCAGTAATAACCTAACCTTTTATCTGATCATAGAGCTTGGGACCAGCCTGATGAGCTCCGCAAGACCAGCATGAGCCTCTTGTTGTGACAAGCAGATAGCATAGAAGTACTCCGTTGAAGGATTTCCTATAAAGGATTTTTGAAGGAATATCCAAATGAAAGCTTGGGGTTCGCCTTTGGATGCTTACCCGTTCTTTTGGATCTTCAGGTAGGATTCCGAACATAATGTAATCAATGAACGGATCCCTCCAGTCGCCGATTGAAGTTTGAAGGATTGAGATCTAACTTCCAACCATTTGGTGGCATTTAGCAACAGCTTGGTGTGTGTTAAGAGGAGGAAGGATTCTTCTTTTGCACACTGTGATTTGCATGTTTCCCCTTCCTGGATTGCATGGATGCGGCAAGTCCAGCTAGGTGGATGCGGCAAGTCCAGCTAGGGCATCGGCACGTATGTTTTCACCTCTGCGAATGTGGGTGATGTGACGGATGTCAAACTTTTGCAGAAGTGATTGTGCCTTTGTAGTAAGGCAGCAAATCTGGCTTCCTGATTCAATTTATTTTGATTCATCTGGTTGACGATCAGTTGAGAGTCTCCAAAAGACTTCCAGTATGGTGATACCGGATTCGATGGCGAGTTCCAATCCTAGGATCAGAGCCTGATATTCAGCTGCATTGTTTGTGCATGGTTCCAGTAGTGAGATGCGTGTGGAATCATGTATTTGTCGGGGCTAACAAAGAGGATGCCAACCCGAGATCAGCTGTCTTTTTTCATTTGTCCTGGTTGCACCGTCAAAGTACATGTCCTAGGCACTTTGCGAGAAAGTCTCCACATTGTAGACTGGTTCGTCTGGGAGATCATCTCTGAGCGGAGAATCTTTAGGCAATGGATGCTCTGCGAGGAAGTCCGCTAGAGTTGCCCTTGATTGCCTTTTGTGGTACATACCTAATATCAATTATGACAGAAGGATGGACCATTTTGCCAGTCGAGCATTGAGAGAACCTGCCTTTGTGACAAGGACCTTCAAGAGGTTGACCCTCGAGACCAGGTATACCGTGTTGGAAAGCAAGTAGTGACACAGCTTTTTGTCGGCGAACATCACTGCAAGACATCTTTTTCGACTGGAGAGTAGCGATGCTCTGGCACCTGCTAGCATGCGGCTGAGGTAATATAGAGCAGCTTCTTTCTTTGATCATTTTCTTGCGCAAGCAGAGCTCCTAAAGAGTGATCAAGGGCTCTTGTGTACAAGATGAATGGTTTCCAGGGTAGGAGCAGGCAACACTGGAGGTTTTGTCAGGTATGACTTGATGTCTTAGAAAGCAGCTTCACAGTCAGCATACCAGACAAAGTTTACACCTTTTTTCATCAATCGGGAGAATGGACGGCATTTCCCCGATAGATTGGAGGTGAACCGTCTGATGTAGGCCAATCTCCCTTGAAGCCCTTTGAGTTCTCTCAAGGTTCTTGGAGAGGGCATTTCTAGAATGGCTTTGACTTTTATAGGGTCAAGCTCTATTCCAGCTTTCCGAACTAAGAATCCGAGGAACTTACCCGACGAGACGCCGAAAAAGCATTTCAAAGGATCATCCGCAGTTTGTGTTTGCGAAGCCGGAGGAAGACTTCTCGAAGGTCTTTGAGATGATCTTCTTTTCTTTTGCTTTTGACGGCGAGGTCTCACAACGTAACATTCCAACCGTCTGTGCTCATATCTTGGAATATCTTCATCATAGCCCTTGATATGTGGCACCAGCATTTTTCAAACCAAATGGCATGACAGTTTGTAACAATACACGCCAAATGGGGTCTGAAAAGATGTATGTTTTCATCTCAGGATGCATCTTTATCTGATTGTAAGCCAGAGAAACCATCCATGAATGTCATTCGCTCGAATCCACAGGTATTATCAAATCATTACCTCTGGTATGGGGAGAGGAAATTCATCTTAACGCATGCGCCGTTCAGGTCTCTATAGTCATACAGACCTGATCTGCCCGTTTTTCTTTGTCACGGGGACAATGTTGGCCAACCATTCAGGATGTTGTTCCTCACAGATGAAGCCGACGCTTTTGAGTTTTTGAACTTCTTGTTCCATTTTATCCATCACATCTGGACGGAATCTTCTTTGGCCTTGCTTGACAGGCTTGATGTCTTCTTGAAGATTGAGTTTGTGAACCGCTATTTTGGGGTCTAAGCCAGGCATTTCAGCGTAAGATCATGCAAAGCAATCAACGAACTCACGAAGAAGGTGATATACTCAGGTAACTCATCATCCTTTATTTTCTTGCTTATGAATACAGGACGTGGGTTATCTGGTGTTCCCAAGTCTATCTTTGAACAGGATCTTCTGTTGGAAGGTTCGAAGGTGGTTCCTCCACAATATTTTCGGAGACTTCCAGCTCAAAGAAACCTTCTGGGGTTTCAAAGGCATTTCCAGACCAAGGCTTTTTCCTTTCCACGGGTCTTCTTGATCGGTAATTTTCCCAAGGCTTGCTATGAGATGATCCCAATCGCCTGTTGAAACCGGGTCAAAGTAGGCTACTTCTTTTGGAGATGAGGGTTCTTTTGGGTCAGAAGACCACACGTCTGTGCCTCCTTTTCATTTTCGGAGAAATCATGCCAATTGGATGAGCTTCCTGTATCTTTGTCAGGTGACTCATCAAAGAGATATCCAGGGACATCGATGTCTTCATGTACTTGAGATGTTGAGGCTTGGTCAGTATATTGACTTTTAAGCCTTTGTATCAACTGTCTCAGGGGAGTGTCAGGACCATACCCTAACCTGTGTGAAGACTTTTCTACATAGCCGTAGAGTCTCCAATCTTCCAGCTGGCTTTTGGTCAAGACGGGCCCCAATGGTGTGAGAATACCGCGTCCTTCTCCCAAACTGACTGGGTTTTGAGCGTCATAGCCCATTTTCTTCATAATAGCTTGTGCCACAGAGTATAAGGATAGTTGAGGCATACCTTATTTTGGAAAGGTTTAAGCATAGAGTTTGATGAAGAAGCATCCGATCTATGGAAGAAGATCGGCTTTTCCTTTGCTGAAGTTGCTGGAACAACAAAGGAAGCTGACGTAGGATCTTCTATGTCAGAAGTTGTCTCCATTGGAGTGAGAGCAGGCTGAACTTGCTGAGTGTTAGCTTGGCTTGACAATGTGTCATCTTCTGGCTCTGAATCCGAATTCATGTCTTGCATGATAGACACAAAATAGACAACAAATTTGCCCCCAGGCTTTTGCTTTGCCTTCTTCACTTTAGTTGTGATGACCAAAGGCTTTGAAGGTTTGAGGGAGATGATGAAGGGAGTTTGAATGCCTTCTTCACTTTACTGGATGGTTTGTTTTCTTCCGGTGATTGTTGAGGAGCTTTGCCTATATCTTTCTGGAGATTTTCGGCAAAGGATGCTGTGTGCTTATCCTCTTCTTCTTTTTCACCTTCATACATCTGTGAGTCTGCAAAGTGGACTTCTTTACCGTTGAAGGGTTTTCTGTCCACAAAGACTCGATGTATCATGCCGTCATCGCCAACAAACTTGATGCATTGATGTAGAGTTGAAGGGACAACACCATTCTCGTGGATCCAAGGGCGTCAGAGGGGATGTTATAGCATGAAGGGGTTTTTATTGCATACACTGTGACCTAAGAAATAAGATCACCGATTTGCAACTTGAATCTAATTTTACCGATAGGCCTTTGAGTACTCCCATCGTATCCAAAGATAGATACAGATGTGTGGCTCAGCTTGCTGGGTGGGATGCCCAACTCTTCGATAGCCGATGTGGAGA